>CM032625.1:35480042-35705042 GCA_019097785.1 Fraxinus excelsior | reverse complement strand
TTGTTATGTAACAAACTTGAATAAAAATGTCTTAACTTTCATGGATTAAAATTATTTTCCTTTTAATATATATATGAGAATTTAGTAGATACTTACTCCCTTTAATCATAAAAATAGTTAGTTTGTTAATTACATGAGTGCACGCGTGATTCACACACTTCTTCGTGTTATTTTCTCTTTGAAAATCCACGGTACTCCACATCTATATTTGAAGTTCTTTTATAAATAAATAAAAAAAGGATGATACAATGAAAACTCCAATTAGATATCCATACCACATGTTATTTTTGAGAAACAATAAAATTACCGTAACTTACGTGCAAAAACTAAACGTTGGAACAAAGAAAATGTCCGTGTCCATATTTATGCACTACAATCTAAGGAGATTTTGTGATATAATAAAAAAGGGTCCAAATCCACACATTGTATTGAAGTCATCAACCTATTTTAGTGTCTTATTGATTAAACATGGTTTGAACCGGTCAAACGTCACAATCTTTTATGTACATTGAAAAACATTTCTTGTTTGTATGCCAAACAAAAATAAGAAAAACTGGGTTTGGACCGTTTTACTTTTTGTTGAGAAACCGGAAAATCTTGTCTTTATCTTCTTTTGAGGAACGAAGAATCGATGGCGAAGGACCCGATCAAAGGCAAACAGGCAGGCGGTAATCCCTTTTATCAGTCATAAAAGATAGATTCCCCCAAAGTCTCAATAATGTCCCATTATGCTTTACCAACTTTTTTTCCCTAAAAAAAAAAAAATCACTCATTCTCAAGTTTTGAACTATTCTTGAGAAATTAATGGCTAGAGGGTTAGTTTGCATACTTGAAAAGCATAGAAGCAACTTCGGGGATTGTCATTAGGTGATCTATTAAGCACGTTCTTGAGCGCTCGAGTATATGAATTATATTCACGCCACATTATAAGTAATTACGAGGATATACTTTATAAAGTCGCACGATGATTGTCTAAACTAATAATATTAATATCATTAATGCTCATTTACAATCGACACATGTGGCACGTAAAATGAGTAAATCCCTATTTGACCTCATTTTCTAAAATTCATTTCTATTCAAACTCATTTTTAATCACACGTGTTGAGTGATTCCACAATTTTTATTAACGTGTAAACCACACGTTTCATCAATTTTTATCAAAATCTATTAAAAATAAGATTTTTATCAAAATCATACCGGGGCTAAGCAACTTTTGAAATATATATTTGGTGGGGGGCACGATTTATTAACAAAGTTTATTAGTTGTATAGTGCTGAACTCTGTCGAATTCTCCGTATCAACGATACATTAGTATAGAAAAACGATGCTTTATTAGATCACATGTTTGTCTTAAGCATAATTCCTAATCATACCTAAGAATTATTAGGGATGCAAACATAGTCATGGGTCCGTGAGCAATTGGATATACCTAATTGGCTCTATTAACTTTTATAATTCAAAATTTGGTCCCATTACTTTTCATACTAACTTGCGAATTAAGAATCTATAATTATTAATGGATCACGACATTTTTGGCTGTCCTTAGTCAAGGTTTAATTAATCATCTTATATAGTTGATTGCAATTAATATGATTAGCTTTCTTCAATTAAATACGAAAGCACCCATATGTAGTTGAGTTTCTCTCGTGACAAATAGATAGAAATTTGTGGAGGTAAAGCATTTTGTCCCTACCCGTCCCATCTCACCCCTCAAGGCCTCTACTCCACACCCCTCCCCCCCTTGAATTATTATGTTTACATATGAAACTAATCTTAAATCTTGTCTCATTTGAAATGGTTTAGTATTCAAGAATCGAGTCACATCTGCATCACATTCTCGACTCTACTGGTGGCCTTGGCTACTCTACCCCTCGACCCGAACATGCCAAATAGACAAACAGCCCTAGACTGTTTTTATAGCCAGTATTTTTGGTTATAATATTTCATATTCTCGATCAAATTTATGAAAATTCATCCAATACTTGTTATTCTATACAATACAGAGTCGTCGGCAATATCTAAACCTTCTACTTCAACCTCTAGTCTTATTTATCTGCGAACAACCTTTAGTGTTCAATAAACTTCGTTTGACTTCAAAGTGGGAGCCAGCATAGGTGGTCACAACCCCATCATTATTATTGATACCAAAAACCTAAAGTTAAAATTCAAATCCTAACGGTCCCCTTTTTCTTTTTCTCCTTAATTTTATTGTTTATGGCCAACCTAATATTTATTTGACACAACTTATTTGAAATTTTTTTTTTCTCAAATTCATTTAATCGAAAATTACCCTAATAAATTTTTATTTTTTTCTCGTGATTCTATAACTTTTCCCACATTTAACCACACATTGTTTAAAAAAATTGTTTTTAACTTCAAATAATCTCTCACAAAACCACTTCTTTTCTCTGGATTGTTCTTTTCTGTCTTTGTCCTTTCAAATGTATTGAACCCTAAATAAATGGTAAGAATAAATTACTGATAAAAGAATTAAATATTCACTGAAATTAAATTATTGGCATTTCATATGGATAATTGAAAGACGAAGTGAAAGGGCTAAAATGATAGAGAAAAAAAAAAAAAAAAAAGAATTAAAAGAAAAAGTAATTACCAACTCAGCTTGACATCAATTTGATTCTACGTGTCGGTGTGACAAGACATAGTACCTAATTAAAATCCTAACAATTTGACGATTTGGTATGTGAACACGCTCTCTCGCTAAACTTCATAAATAGTTTCTTTCAAACTACCAACTTAGTTTTGCATCCATATTTTAACGGGAGATTCTGAATATCTGTTCTTCAAGTCATGATATTTAATCGAGAAATCTAATGATTTGATGACTTGATACACGGACATACGCACCGTTTGACCCCACTATTTCATATTATAACGAGACGAATAATAATTTTTTGAAAAATGTGTGAATAAAAAATAATGAATTTTTTTGAGTTGATAAGAAAATAGAGAAAAAAAATTATAATTTAATGAGGAATAATCAAGCAGTGATGATTTTGAAACAAACTTAAAGTTGTGGACCAAGTAAAACGTACCCCTTAAGAAAGTAAAATTAATGCCTTGGGGAATAACGTATGGAATTTATTTATTAGATTAGATCATGTTCGATACACATTTTTTAAAATTTTCATTCTTTTAAAACTCATTTTTAATCATACATTTTTCGATAAAATAATATTACATGCAAATTCAAAAAATTTCTTTATTTTTAACCACCCATTTGTCATCACATAACATCATAAAATGTATTTTCTTCTCCATGGGGTGCATGCAACATTGTGATACAGACATAAAGAGTTAAATGTTTCAATAGCCACTGAACTTTGTATTATGTCGTGACTTACCTATTGAACTTCATCAAGCGTCCCACTAGCCATTGAACTTTGCAAGATTTCATATTTTTCCCCAAATTGTCGTAATTTAGGTAAACAGGCTCATTGAAGAACACCTGAACGGCGACAAGGTGTTATAAATGATTTTGTGGGTGAGCTGGAGGGCACTTGGCATTTAATTTCCTATGTGGACACATTTAACAGGCCACGTCATTTTTTCGTCATCCACGTAAGCAGATCTACTACGGATTCCATCCGGTGAGTGATGGAGCAAGACAAAGCAAAGTTCAATGGCTAGTGGGACGTTTGATAAAGTTCAGTGGGTAAGTCACGACGTAGTGCAAAGTTCAGTGCCATTGAAACATTTAACTCCAGAAATAAATGATGGAATAGCCCCCCAGTCCCAATCATAAAAGAGAAGCCCAAAGCGACACATTCTCGCGGGTCCAGAGAGAGAGAGACACACACAGTCACACACCATACACACAAACTAAAGAAAATGCACAGGGAGAGGCAGAGAGAGTGAGAAGCTGTAAGCGCTTTTTCTCCTCCCGTACCTCCAACACATTGCCATTTGAGGGAGGATTTTGGTTCACAAAAATTCAAGGGTGTTGTGTGTGTTTGTGGAGATGGGCGGCGGAGGTGGTGGTGGAGCATCATCTCAGATAAAGAAAGCGGCCAGGAGAATCTTTGTACAGACATGTGGCTCTTTTTGCCATAGACAACAAGCCCATGTTCTTGATGCCTCCACCAGCACAACTGCTACAGTAATTCTCTCTCTCTCTCTCCAAGAATTCTGTACTAACTTTGTACCATTTTAATTTTTGTTGACTAAGATCCACAAGATTTCTTCTGGTTCTGGTCTTTAATTCACATTTTCTTGAACTGATTGACAGAATTTTAACTTTTGAGATAAATTATGATTTTGTTTTTCAATTTATTTGGCAGGGTTCTTGTGATTTGCCTCGCAATTCTTCTTCTGCATATCCCAAGAAGAATTTTTCTTGCAGTAAAGTCTCGTCAGCAATTGGGCAATCTGATTCAAGCACTGGTCCTTCTTCTAATAAGGTATCTCATGGTAACGTTAGTATTTTTCCTTATCAGAATGCCTTAAATTTGTCTCTATTTAGTATTTGCTGGATACATTTGAATTATTTTTGAACTGGTGAATCTATTTACTTCTCTTATTCAATGCCTCAAAATTTTCTATAAATGTCCTCATCTGAGTTTTAAATTTTCAAAGAAATTTAAAGGGTTGAATTAAATTCTGGAATTAGTCAAATTCTCACAGTGAAATCTTAATTTGCTGCCCAAATGGTTGAGTTATAGTACATTACTCTTAGACCTTGTACTGTATGAAATATTTGCAGATTCCTTTCGAATTAACTCCCGGGGATCTATAAACCCACTCGGCTTGCAGATTTACACCCTATCTTACAGGGTGTTTGTTCAATGAAATCAAGAGGTTGCAATTTTGGAAGTCTTATAATGAAATGATACTTTATTTATATAATATCAATATGAATCTATGGAATTGCTTATGTGATATGTCATTATATTGGATAAATGGAAGGATGAACAAGTTGCTTGATAACATTAAATGTTATTAAAGCTGAAAATAGTCCTGTGAATCAATGCAATAAGTTAGACCCCACAAATTTTCTAGTATGTACATGAGTTTTTGCCTCGTATAAGATTTTTATGCTTTTGTTTTCTGTTTTCCCTTTTCCTCGCTATAGTCTCTTCTAATTTCATTGTGAAACACACTTCTATGTATCATGCATTTAATTTTTAGAGAGGCTTATGCATTTTCCTTCACTTCTCTGGCAGAATTTGTGTGCAATATGTCTCGATCCTCTAAATTACAGCTCCGGCAGCAGTCCAGGCCAGGCAATATTCACAGCACAGTGTTCTCATGCATTCCATTTTGCATGCATCTCGTCAAATGTTAACCACGGCAGTGTTACTTGCCCAATTTGCCGTGCACATTGGACTCAGCTACCTCGCAACCTAAATACTCAATGTTCTCTCCATTACAACAAGACTGATCCTATTCTAAGGATCCTTGATGATTCAATCGCTAATTTTCGGGTTCACAGGCGATCTTTTCTAAGATCTGCTCGATATGATGATGATGATCCGATCGAGCCTGACCACACAACTGATCAATCTCGTCTCCATCTCTCCATAGTTCCATCTCAACATCATTTATCTAGTTATTCTCTAATGGCAGAATCACCACATGCCGTACAACATCTTCCCACAACCGGTGGAAATTCCTTTCTCCGCTCCACAAATAACAGAGCTTATCTTTGTGTAAAGTTAGCACATCAACCCGCAACTGATTTGGTCTTAGTTGCAAGCCCGAATGGGCCACACTTGAGGCTCATGAAGCAATCCATGGCACTCGTGGTATCCTCACTACGTCCCATGGATAGATTGGCCATTGTTACCTACTCATCTGCTGCAGCACGCATTTTCTCTCTCAGGCGCATGACTTCATATGGAAAGCGAACAGCATTACAAGTCATTGATCGGTTATTCTATATGGGACAAGCAGATCCAATGGAAGGGCTAAAGAAAGGAGTAAAGATACTAGGTGATCGTGTCCACAGGAACCCGGAGTCATGTATCCTGCATTTGTCCGACAATCTATCAAGATCCTATCATCGGTTTGACATGGAAGTTCCGGTTAAAATCCATAGATTCCATGTAGGGTTTGGATACGGCACTTCAAATGGGTTTATCATGAATGCATTTGAGGAATTCCTTGCAAGAATTCTCGGAGGTGGGATCAAAGACATCCAGTTGAGGATTGGGGAAGGCGCTAGGGTCGTTAGGATTGGAGAACTCAGAGGTGGCGAGGAGAGGAAGATTCCATTATATTTAGGCGAGTCGGGAAATGTTCGTTTGGAGTTTAGCTATGTCGACAGTGAAGATGAAGAACACGTGAGGACAGGTGAAACTGTTGTTGGCATAATGGACAAAGGAGATATAAGCAATGGTGCAGATGCCATTCCAATATGTGGAAGGACCAGCAGTGTTGAGAGTTGGGATTACTATGATCCTTTCATGGCTAGAAGATGGGCAAAACATTTGCATGGCGATAGGCTATAACTTGTGCCATTTCTTCTTGTAATCTTGTAGATTTCTTACAACTGGATATTGATCGGATAGGATTGTTATTAGGTATCTCAGCAATTAAATTACATTCATATGCCCCCTCAGCTAGCAGTAAATGAAATCATATTGTTTTATATTTCAGCTCACAAATATTCTTGATTTCAACCATTTCTTTTCCTATTTGATAACAATATTGAACAGAATTAGTCAATACAATGAATAAGATCAAAACTCCTTTTTTTCCCTCATTGCTATCTAATTCTTGATAACAAAAATGCTATAATTGAAGAACTACGGAGTGAAGAGCGTTAATGAGCAAAGAAAAACAGCTTTTAGACTAATACTAGGATTGCACGGGTTGAATTATTTTGAAGGTAGTGTTAGTGCGTTGAATGTGTTGGCTTCTCGTGAATTACATCATGATATGATCCGGGATAAGCAATCACGTGGTCGAATTTTGGAGTCCAAATTGAAGAAGCTGACAAAGCCAATGTTCAAGTTTCATGAAGGTCTCATAAGTTGAAACGAATTTGATTCAAGGTTTGAAAGATATTTGGAAAGAAAACGAGTAACGTGAATTAAAATAGGCATAACTTTCAGATAAATTGTCGAATTTTCGCCCACGAGTACATTCCGAAAACGGCACGAAATTCTGCACAAGGTTGCGTTGGCACATGATACTTTTAGGCTTGCGATCAAACAGAAACATGCCGAAAACAATTTGCCGAGAATTTTAATTTTCTGTGAATTTCCTTATTTTGTTAGAATTTTAGTTTAGGTAAGATTCTTGTAATCTTTAAGTGATATTTTCGTTTTTCATATTTTCCTAAGTTTAGTATAAATGAGAAACTTTATTTCATTGTAAAAAAAGAACATTTTTGACATTATGAATTAAATGAGATTTCTCTCTTTTTGTTCTTGATTAAATATGTACCGAACTTATCAAATATTATTATATTTGTGGCGTTCAACCCTTAGAACTTATCAATGGCACCCTTTGTGGCGTTCGCAAATCGAGGATCGTTGATTTTGTAATCAAGAGGTCATTCAAACTATATTTTTGTTTGTTTGGTTGATTGATTCAATAATTTGCGGGTCGAGATTCTACCGTCTACAACCTAAATTTGGGCTTTTCCGATGTTTTCAATTAATTCTGCGATTTCCACGTTGATCTCGTACCTGGATTCGCGTCACATCATGTCTTGTACATTTCAAAAATAAAGGAAAAAAATGAGCAACTCTAGCATAAAACCCTCACAATGAACTAAGAAAGAGAGAGAGCTTTGACAAAATTACATCTCATGTCCCCTACATCACATGAGAATAGTTGGAGCTCTTTTAAAACTAAATTAAATGATTTCACACGTGGTTGGAAATCAAACTTTGTCAACAGCATTTCTAGAATAGAAGAAACGGTATTGGAATTTCTCAACAAGGAAAATAAATCGAAGCATTAAATAATGACATAAAAGCTATCAAGAAACTAACCCGGGTACCAAGTTCATCATAAAAAATTACAGTCTCAACATCAAATGCTTCAATTACACACTTAATTTTTGGCGTTGCAATTCTGCACCAAATATGATGGAATACCCCAAATTCACGCACTCTTTTGAAATTTCATTTACCGTGTGCAACATAAAATATAATCCACAAAACAACAAATAAAAAAAATATTTCATACTACTTACTATTGATACAATATACATAGAACCAACATATAGTCCGGTAGTGTGAGCTAGGTGAGCTAATTGACTGGGTGATTCTAGGGGTGGAGCCAGCCCGTTGAAGTAGGGGTCCCAGAGTTGAAGGGGTGGGGGCCCACGGTGGTTCAGGGGCAACGTCCTCGAATTTTTTTTTTTTTTTGAAACATTATCTTTTAAAATGAGGGAAGTTGGTACTTTGTGATTGAGAAATGAAACAAAAGAATATAAATTAATGTACATTAGCTGAAGACTAAAAGATGGTAATGCCAAAAACCGCAACCTGTAGGTTCTGAAGATGGAGGAGAAGAATCAGGAAATGACAAAAAAAAAAAAAAAAAAAAACACTCAATTTGTCAAACAACAACAACCACTATCCACTACTCACAAATTAATAGACGAGATAGAAGTGTCAAGGGATAGAATCCCACATCGAATAAAAATGTAAATACAGACCAATTAATAAAGATCTTAAGCTACTTCTCTTAATAAGGTTGACCTTTTAAGATGGACCCCCAAATCTTAATATGGTATCAGAGTCCATTATGCTCCAACGAACAATTCGATCTCGTTAAGACTCCAAAAGTGAGTACGTGAATTTCAAGATTGGTCTGCTCAAACGAGACACCATCTTGCGGGGATGTGTTAAGGGATAGAATCCCACATCGAAAAAGATGTAAACACAAACCAATTAATAAAGATCTTAGATTACTCTTCTTAATAAGGTTGACCTTTTAAGATGAACCCCCAAATCTTAATAAGAAGAATCGTGACTCACCTGAACTGTTGAACAAGTCTGGCATTGGTACGAAGTGGTAAAAACTGGAAAAATCGCAGCTTGAAGGAAAAAACGGGAAGAGACGACGTAACCCCAACTAGGTATATTTTCTCTTCATTCCCATTCACCACTGAACATGTATATATCACACTTGAAAGTCTTGTTTTACTTCTTTGGTTAGTTTTGAGAGCAATATTTTACCAAAACTCACTACAAGTCTGAATTTTTCAATTAGTAGATGATGACTATATTTCATTCATACTTTAGATATCATCTAAACTTGATGTTTAACTTAATTCTATAAGTTTTAGGATGTTTTAACATTGTGATATATACTGATAAAATTGAAGGAAATAAGCAACAAGTTGGCAAATTGGAGAAACATGCTAAATTATAAAAGATCCAAAGTTCAAGGATTAAAATGAAAATATTCAAAAGTTGTGTCGGACCTCAAAATGAAGATTCGAGAGTGCGTGAATTCAATTGGATGAAGAAAGAAGTCAAATGGGTCAAATATAGTCAAAGTATGATCACACATCAATTTCCAACCAAAAAAGTTATATTCTATGTTTGTAGTCTCATATTGAGACTCATTTTTGATATAGAAATTGAATTGGATAATGATATCTAAAACAAAGTTGTAGATCTTTGAATTATCTTTCCAAATAATCTTGAATCACCTAAATCAAATATTGAGAGAAAACGTTATGATAAGAATATCGAAGGATGTGCAGTGTAGTTTTCTACCCGAAGATGGGCATCGAGGCGCCGCCTGTGTGAGAAATAGATTTTTTAATTTTTTGGATCTATTCTTGGCCCAACACGACTCCAACTCTTTCAAGACTTAAAAATACTATAAATACAACATTTAAAACCTAATTCTAGGCAGGAGAAAAGGTTCAAGAGGCAAGGGAAATTTAACACACAATTGAAGGGGCAAAACATCAAAAGACTCAAGATCAAGAAAGGAGGCGCGAAGAGCATTAAGGGGAATTTCAACTAAAGCTTCAAAAGAGTATATCTTTCCATTCTTCCTTATGTTCTCTCATATAAATTATATAGATTTTAAGAATTATATCATGAACTAAACAATTTATCTATGGTTTGTGTAGCCAAACTTGATATTATGATTTGATTTTCTCATAAATATATATTTTTGATTTGTTATAAATGTTTGATTGTGTCATGAGATTAATACTTACAATTAATTGACCACTAATTGAATGAATAAATGCTAGTCAATTTCGGCACTCGATAGAGAGAAACTTAGGTGGGGTCATAAGATTGACGCAACGTAGATTTTATGGGTTTATAGAGAAAGTATAAGATTTATGAAACTTACTCCATAAAAGAATTATGAACTTGATCAAATATTTGATTTTAATTCGGAATAGAGATATTGGAATTGAATTCTAAAATTAGTTTCTAACTGACACTCGAGAGAAGGGAGGGAAATACATTGAGATTATTGCTTTTAAACAAGAGAAAATTGACTAGAATAGTTAGAAATAATTGAAACATAATTGAAAGTCATGTGAAATCGTTCCCTAGGCCTTTCTTATATTGAGTCATTTGTTTACATTGCATTCTTTGAATTCATTACTAAAATCATCGTTAGATTAGTTAAAAATATTGATTATAAAATTCATTCATCTAGATAAAATAGAGGCTAAAATAATTATAGTACTTAGTATAAAATCAAATATCAATCCCCGTGGATTCGACACTCTTACTCCAATACTATATTACAAACTTGACACCGTACACTTATGGTATAATTCGCGTTGCATAAAACGCGTGATAAATTTTTGGCGCCGTTGCCGGGGAATGTTTTATTTGATTTTTACTAATATTATTACTAACTTTGTTTTAATTTAGATTTTTTTATTTTGTTAATTTTGGCTACCTACCTTGATTTCTCTGATATTTTTTTTCAGGTACTATTAAATATTATATGCATGACTCTAACATTGGTAAGATAGCAGAACAACTGCAGTGGGAAAATCCTATTACATTGAAAAGGACAATGTTGAGATTTGGAAAAACAATGAAGAGTGGAACAAAATCAAAAGAAGAAAAATGAGCAAGAAATCAAATTTTTTTTTTTTCAAAGCTCCATGATGCGGATTGCCAAAGTCAAGTCAATGACGTTAAAGAAGCGCTTCTTGGGAGGCAACACAAACTTTCTTCCCTATTATTTATTTTATTTTCGAGTTGTAGGATATTTTAGTTTATTTTACAGTTTTTTTAGGAATCATCATATCTAGTCTTCTCATGGGTTCTTAAGTAGTTAAGTTGGTTATTAGATATTTGAACTAAGTAACCCTGTTCCATGTATTTAATATCTAAAATTTAATTTTTCAGGAACATAACGTCGCAAAACACTAAAACCAACATCGACAAGGAGAAAACGAGATAAATCTCAAGTTTAGGGGAGAAGTATGACAAACATACATTAAATCCAGTATCATATGCACCAAAACGTCATAGGCAATGCAGATAATTCAAGAAAGTCCTCTTCACTTTTCTTTAATTTTACATTGGGGACAATGTTCAATTTAAGTTTGAGGATGTATTATAAATTATCTAATTGCCTAGTATTTTTATTTTGTTTTGCATGCTTATATGAGTTAGATAACCTTGTCGGCAAGGATGTATATTATTGAGGACGTGTTAGTTTATGGATCATGAATATGTTATGTGTTTTAGTTAATTTCTTTGCTTATTTATGCAGAACGTAAAATATTTATGCACGTGACTTGATTGTGGTGTTGTACATAAGTAGGTTGATTCATGCTTATACATTGAAATAGAAACTTAGATGATCAATCCCAAAACCGAATATTCACTATATCTTTAACCTTGTATAATATATTTTGGGGTATTGAAATTGGTAAATGATATGATTTAGGATTATGGTAATTCCATGCGTGCTGAAATAATATTGTGTGGAGTGTCTTCAGCTTTCAAGTATGAACTAAGTCATGACCATATGCTAGGAATCTAGCCCTTTAATCATTTTTGATTTCCTTTTAAAGAAAGAGCATTGCACTTGTTAACTCATTGTTTCATGCCTGCACCTTTTTTCCTCTAGTTAGTAAGTTCTTAGGGGTTTTTCAACACCTAGTACCCTTTGGTATTTCAAAATCGGGGGAGTTACCAACTAAAAGCTCGCTACAGGGGTCAAGAAGAGAAAAAATGGTGAGGTTAATCTTGAGCTGGAAAAAAAAAAAAAAAAAGACTATCAAAATAAGCGAAAATGAAAACTGTGCAATTGTGAAAAAAAAAAAAAGAAGTTGAGGGCTTAAATCTCTAGTGGGTTTGAATTACTTAGTACAAGTTTGATTATCAAAGCACTTATAAATTGGGAGAATTATTACATGACTTGAATTGCTGACATTGCCGGTTAAAATGGACCAAATTTGAATGGTGTAAGAATTTAGTATTGAAAATTAACTTTAGAATACACCATGGAGAAGTGAATAGAAAACAAGTTTTGGAGTGTATGAATCCCACGAGCGAAGTAAGGAAATATTTGATTTTTAAGGTTGGGAATTGGATCAACTTATTATTGTATAGCATTGCACTTAACTCTCCACACACACACACACACACACACACACACACACACTAGTTTTGCATTGAATATATGAAAATTTAACTTGTGCATTATAACTTTGAAGTGATTCATGAAATTGATATTATTTTTTCAATCATGAGCTATGAAGGCAAAATATATAGTGGAATTTGTTTTAAGTGATTCTGTTTTGTTTATATGTGTTTGTAGATTCTTTAGTTATTTTCTAGAGTTTTATGTTTGCTCGAGGACTATCAAAGTATTAAGTTTGGGGTATTTGATGAGTGTATTTCACTCATACTTAAGATATCATCTAAACTTGATATTTAACTTATTTCTATGAGTTTTAGGACATTTTAATGTGTGTTTTAATGTTGTGATATATATTTGATAAAATTGAAGGAAATAAGCAACAAGTTGGCAAATTGGAGAAACATGCTAAATTGTAAAAGATCCAAAGTTCAAGGATTAAAATGAAACTATTCAAAAGTTGTGTCGGACCTCAAAATGAAGATTCGAGAGTGTATGGATTCAATTGGATGGAGAAAGAAGTCAAATGGATCAAATATAGTCAAAGTATGATCACACATCAATATCTGACCGAAAAAATTATGCTCTAAATTTGTAGTCTCATATTTACACTTATTTTTGACATAGCAAACGTTTGAATTGGAAAATGATATATGAAGCAAAGTTGTATATTTTTGAGTTATCTTTCCAAAAAGTCTTAAATCACCCCAATTAGATATCGGGAGAAAACGTTATGATAAAAATACCGAAGGATGCGCAATGCAGTTTTCCACCCAAAGATGGGCGTCGTAGCGCCGAGTTCGGCGCCGCAGCGCCCACGTTGCTGAAAATCACATAATAATGGGTGCCGCAGTGAGAAATAGGTTTTTGAATTTTTTGGACACTTTTCTTGGCCCAACACGACTCCAATCATTCCAAGACTTCAAAATACTATAAATACAACATTTAATACATAATTCTAAGGAAGAGAAAAGGTTTAAGAGGCGGGGGAAACTCAACACACAATTGAAGGGGCAAAACATCAAAAGACTCAAGATCATGAAAGAAGGCGCGAAGAACATCAAGGGAAATTCAAACTAAAACTTCAAAAGAGTTTATCTTTCCATTCTTCCTTAAGTTCTCTCATATAAATTATATAGATTTTATGAATTACATCATGAACTAAACAATTTATCTAGGGTTTGATGTAGTCAAACTTGATATTATGATTTGATTTTGTCATAAATATATATTTGATTTGTCATATATGTTTGATTGTGTCATGAAATTAATGCTTTCAATTAATTGGCTACTAACTGAATAAATAGATACTAGTCAATTTCAACACTCGAGAGAGGGCGGGATCTTAGGATTGACACAACGTAGATTTTATGAATTTCGAGAGAAAGTATATGATCTATGAAACTTACTCCATAAAAGAATTATGAATTTGATAAGATCTTTGATTTTAATTCAGAATAAAGATATTGGAATTGAATTTTAAGATTAATTAGCCGGCACTCGAGAGAGGGGAGAGATACATTTTGATTCTTGCTTTTAAACATGCGATAATTGACTAGAACAGTTAGAAATAATTGAATCATAATTGAAAGTTATGTGAAATTGTTCCCTAGGCCTTTCTTATATTGAGTCATTCGTTTACATTGCATTCTTTGAATTCATTACTAAAATCATCGTTATATTAGTTAAAAATATTGAAAAACAAAATTCATTCACCTAAGTAAAATATAGACTAAAATAATTAGAGTACTTAGTATAAAATCAAATATCAATCCCTATGGGTTCTACACTCTTACTCCAATACTATATTACAAATCTTAAAATCATACACTTGCGGTATAATTCACGTTGCATAAAACGCGTGATAGTAGAAAACAGACCATTGACGATAAAATCCCAATTCACTTAAATATAAATATCGTAATGAACTTTACCTTTGAAGATGGAACTGCATCAAGAATTGAACGTATTGTAAGAACTCAAAAACTTCAAACGAGGAGTAAGATTTCGAAATTGGTATTATTAAAGCAGTCACCATCTTGCCATACGCATAAACCTAATGTTGCTTAATCCACGGTAGATCAAAACTTAATAACTTTCTTGAACATTTGGCGAGTGCCAAGATAGTGTTGGGACCGAATTGATTATTATGGGTCATCGTAATCATCAAACAAATATGTGGAGAGGGATAGAGTGTTAAATATGCTGATGTTACTAACCTTCAAGCAAATTCTCGTGTTAGGTAGAATGACTTGAATAAAATAACTCCACCATCTATTTCATACATTCGTTACATTATTTAGCAAGAGCTCCTTGTTGTCGATTTTTATATTCCACAAGTGTACAGATCGTAACAAGTAATATAATGAACCAATGAGTCTGAAAATCGTTTCCCGAGTACTACTATCTAACAATTGGTTAAATTATTTCTAACTTTAATTTGATTGAAAATAAATAATAAAGTTTTGTGATGGTGTCTAAATTATTCTAACTAAAACTAAATTATCTAATGTACACAATTTGTCGAATTTGGGTTTTAAAAATATGAATGTGGTGCTAGGACTTACAATTTTATCTATGAATTCCCTTTAATTTGTCAATTAAGATTCATTACTATTGTATTGTTTGGTCGAATTTTTCTAAAGTATACAATTTACCCATCTCGAGTTCTTATTGAGTCTATTTAACTAATTCAATTCCACATCTCTATGTGAATCAATCTTAGTTAAAACGAAGTATTAGTTCTAAGAATTCATCTAGTGACAGCAATAATTAGTATATGTATCTCTACACATTATATTAAATTATCGAATTTTACTATGTGGTATAAATTTAAAACTCACCTCTCAATTCGTAATAAATTCACAAAATCATTGAATAATTGGCAAAGAATTCAAAGCATTAAATTCAAGAATAAAATCAACACATGCAATTAAAGAACTAGAATCTTGAATAAAAAAGATAAATGGTCGCACATAAACATTGTTCGTCCTATCTCTGAATTTAGGTACTTATAATAATGAAAGAAAAACAAAAACTATAGAGTTCATAATTAGGTTTTGAAATCTTGATCAAGGAAAGAATTGAATCTTGCATCAAGAATCTTCTTCAACCTCCAAAAGTCTTCAAGCCCTAACTTCTACTCTTTGATCTTGATGATTATATGTTTTTTTTCTCCCCCAAATTATGTGGAACTAGAGTTGTATTTATGTCTTATTTTTGTCTTCGACGAGTTTTAATTTAATTGGGCTTTTAAAAAGATAAATTGCACTTGAAAACCTTATTTTTGGCGGCTGGTAGCGCCTAGGCGCCATGTAGTGGTGTTGTGGCGCCACGAATTTGGTCTTTTTCCCGAGAGTGGCGCCCACTTGGTGGCATCGAGGCACCACCTGTTGTTTTCACTATGCTCCTTTTTTAGTGTTTTTGTCATAACTTTCTCTTCCGATATCCGATTAAGGCGATTCAAAGTACTTGAAACATAGTTATCAAAATTGACCCAAACACTGACTCGGACAATGCAGAGGGTCAATGAGTTAGTGGTTCAACCGATTGGTCATTACATAAAAATATATAAAATATTAATTATTTTTTAAGGGTAAAATTAAAATTTTTAATTTATTTTTCATTAATTATTTAGGTCTATAAAATAAAGTAAAATGTTGGACCAAATTTTTTTAAAAGAATATTTTTATAAAAGTTATAAATGATTCATTAGTTGGATATAAGTTATTGTACACATATAATACTAAAAGACTTTGTGTTCAATTGGTGAGGAACTCTTTATTTTTCTTAGAGGTCCAATGTTCAATTCCCTTAGACCCAAAAATTTTGCAAAAGGATTTCAAACTGGTCAATCGGGCAGGGTTTGGACCGGGTAAATCACCGATTAACTCGATCAAAGCCCAATTTTGATCGAGTCAAGTGCATTTCTATCAATTTAATTTGTCTGACATGATCAAGGGTCTAGGCCAGGCCAGACTGATTTAATAACAATGGCGGAAAGATAACTCAAAAGACTACAAATTTACCAGAAATAGCTATCTTCCAATTCGAATGTTTACTAGGCCGAAAATAGATCTCAATCTCCGGTTTAAAATCTGGAACATACTTGTGTGGTTGAAAATTAATTTATGTCCATATTTCACTCATTTTTTACTTCTAATTGCATCTAATTGACTCATGGCATTTTCGAATCTTCATCGTGAGCTTCGACATAACTTTGAGTATTTATACTTTTGTTCCCAAACTTTGGATCTTGCCATTTTTCGCCAAGTTTCACCTTTTTCTTTCAAATTGACTTTCTTTCATCAAGTTTCACCTAATAAACGAAATATACAATAAATTAGGCTATAATTGCTCAAAAGAATTATTAAATGTCTATATTTTAAAGTCCAAATAAGTGTATAAAATAAGTCCAAATAAATATATAAAATACACTTATCAAACACAATCAAACTTAAATATTTGTTTGTGCTCAAACAAACCATAACCTAACTTAACAAACATGCAAAAGATTTTGGTTAGATAACCGTTATTTTGTCTCGAGATTGAAATCATTGTATTAAATCTATAAACAGCCTTAAGGTCGCATTACCAAAATCAATATCTATTTTCAAGTGCAAAACTGATTTGTGTGTGTGAATAATTAAGTAAAACACTATAAATTTACGAGTTGTTTCGATTCTCGACTCTCGATGGTCAAATTTTTATTTTCATTGCTCGTAAGATAGACACACTCCAAACTTTTTTTTTTTGAACTCATTTTCCAGTATGTGATCTAAGACTGAATTTTTATATCAATTCTCCACCCTCTTTAGTTTATATGGATCTCACTAATTGCAAGTCGATACTTCAACAAATAAGGATTCTCCAAAATTTGATTACTTCAACCTCTTAACCAGGCTAATAATCAACTGTCAAAGATCTAACTTTCTCAAATAAGTGTTTGAGGCTTAATCAAAACAAAATTATTATTAATTTTTTATCTTATGTACATATTTATCTCCATTAAATTTTCTAAATGATCATTGTAGCGAGTTTTAGGTCGATGACTCCCAAATCAAATGGACAAAGGGCACCAAATTTCTAAATACCCTTACAGGCTTAATCACTTGAGTCATAAGACTACGAAGATAAGTTTCACAATGAAATAACTTTCTTGTTTTCTCTCCCCCTCCTCCCCTTTTTTATCATGATTAGTGCAATACCCCTCATTAAACACACATTCTCAAAAATCGACTCCTACTTAAGATTTTTACCTAATTTTCATCATATTAGCATTAGACAATTCACACAAGAATTTACACACCCATTCATATCCATATTTCCTTACAACAGTAAAATCACCCCAAACTAATCTAAATCTGGTCGAAGGATATATATTTTAGTAATTTTTGTAGCGTCTAAGTTATACTATTTTAACCTATCAAGCATATGAGTCAACCTATTACTTTATAATGCTAAACTTAATTCATGTGCAGAAATAGTATCAAGTTTTACATGGATAAGAATCAATTAATCTAAGTATGTAACATATCCACAATTCATAAATTAATACATAATTCCAAATATATTTGTCGGCAAAGCTACCGTTACTACACTAGCACACAATAAACAAGAAAACATTTTTTTTATTTTGATTTTTTAAATTTTTTTATATATAATAAAGAAGTGGAAACACACAATCACATAAGAATAATGAAACTAAAATCCTTGGATCAGTCCATTCTTTTCTTTTCTGAGCTACCTCTTACTTGATATCCATGTACCTTTGAAAAATGAAAGAAGGCAAATATAAAAGTTAAGAGACACTTTAAAAGTAATAATGTGGTGTATATGATAACAAAATATTTTTTTACGTCCCTGGAGCTTTGAAAAATGTGCCACATATCTTTCCTATTGTTTTTGACTCAAATATATGATTTTCTTTTAATAAACTTAATATTGATATGACGACCCTCTTATTGAAACATAAATATGCCTAAAATAATTAAGAGACCATCCATTGACATGTAATTTGACTCATCTGAAATTACTTGATCTTCAATCATTTTATATTTTCGCATGACGATGTCTCCCATAATAATTCCACCGTCATCATCTTGTTCATATAGTTCATCAATTGTAGTTTTCCTTACTTCCTCTGGAATCATCAATAACAAGCAATTTTTTGGAAGATGCAATGCCCCACAATATTCACAAGTTGGTTTAATCTCCTCATAAATAATAGATTCGATATTTAGTCCTTTCGAAAAGCAATCCTTATCAAATACAATAGGTTGATCGTATCCCTATTTTTTAATTTCCTCTCTCATCTCTCCTTTCTCCTCTCTCTATATTCATCTATCATCTTTCTCTAGAATAATAGAGATTGGCTTTGATCTTTGTATCTATATTAAATCATATCCATCAAGTTGAAGATACTGCAACGACCGTTGTACCCAATCGTGGAATTAAAGCAAATGGGGTTGGGAGAGACGTCAATTTGGTGGAAAATCGCCGCAATAAACATAGATAAAATCGCCTCTTAGGAGCCTCTCTTTGTAGTGGCTACAACACAGATATGACAGGGAAGGTTCAAGGCAATGTGTTAAATTGTGTATCCTAATTCATTAAGGATTTTTTTAGGAATTTATGTTTGAATTGGAATCCTAATTATTGTCAAGTTATTGATTCAACCATTGTCGTAGATCCTGGATTGATGAATGCTTGGAGGACAATTTTGTTTGGTAGATTGGAATAGCCAAAGAGAATTCATATTCACGAATTTATTGGGAAAAAGATTTAGTGTATCCATGGTGTTTGTAGAATGTCCTCAAAGAAGAATACTGTGTATATGTTAGCGTTATTTGCTTTGCCTTCTGTATTCTCCAGATGCAATTAGAGCCTAAGAGAATTCGTGCTCACAAATTTATTAGGAAAAACACTAAGTATATCGATGGTGTTTGTAGAATGTCCAGAAAGAGGAA
Source organism: Fraxinus excelsior (assembly GCA_019097785.1). Lineage (NCBI taxonomy): Eukaryota > Viridiplantae > Streptophyta > Magnoliopsida > Lamiales > Oleaceae > Fraxinus > Fraxinus excelsior. Next base: position 35,685,510 of record CM032625.1, on the reverse strand, counting down.
TATTGTGTATATGTTGGTTTTCTTCGCTTTGTCTTCTGTATTGTCCTGATGCAATTACTTCGGTAGCCAAAGAAAATCTACTTAATTATTCTTTCCTTCATCGTGGTTGCTCCATAACATTTAACATTTAGTTATGTGTGGTATATATACAAGTTTCTACATTTGGATTCTGAATCTTGTATCGCCTTTAAAGATTTATCATGCACCTAATGTGGTAAGGGCATCAAAATGAGTTGGGTTGGCAGTTGTGCGCATAATTTTACTGGATAACTGTCTAAAGGACAATGAAGGTTAAACATCATCGCATTATAGTGCTCTCCGTGTAACAATTGTCATAGTTGAGTTACTTGTGAAGCACAATGCTTCTGTCAAATTCTTGTTAGTTGACAATGTGAACTCGTGTTATTTTCATGCTTCGGTCACTTTTTTAAAATTGGCATGAGAGGGTTCTAAATGAAAGAGAACTTTAAATAAGTATCTCATTGAAAAAAATAACCTCAAAAATCTTTTGTTTCTCATACAAATCAGTATACTACGACCTTTTTTTAAATTTATGTCACTTTTTTGTCACTTTTTTATATATTTTCACCAATAAATCTGTTGAGGTTCATGAAGAAAGTGAGATGTTTTGGAAGTGCTACGGAGATGTTTAACTTGGACTTTAGAAAATTGACAAAGTATTCTATCATGTCTCAACTAGGTAAATAATAACTCAATTGTGTTACACCAACATGAAAATTGCCAATTTGTAACTTTTTGGAATTTGTCACGTTTTTAATATTTGTTACTTTTTTTGTCAATTCTTTGAAATTTCTATCATTTTCTTGAGTGACAAACATCATTTCTTGAATAAAAGTGACATTATATGTCCTTTTAATAATAAAAAAAGTAGCACTTAACTTTAAAAAGACCGTGAGTCACTTTTTTAGTCACTTTTCTGAACTTTTGTCACTTTTTTTTTGAATTAATGTTACTTTTTTAGTTTTTGTCACTTTTTCGATCACCTTTTTATTGTTTATTACTTTTTTTTAGTGACAAATATCACTTTGTAATAAAAGTGACATTGTATTTCACTTCACTTTTTAATAAAAGTGATATTATAAGTCATTTTATTATTATTAAAAAGCGATATTAAAAGTGACATACACTTATGAGGGGACCCACATGGGGTCATGTGGGGCCAAATGACCCCACAATTTTTTTTTTAGTTTTTTTTTTATTTTTAACCCAACACTTACCACTTATCTAAGCAGTCAAATCCACAACTCACAAGCCGAAGTCCAATTACACTCTACACCAACCCATTAATACATAATTCATTGATTGACTCAATCTAACTAATATACTATGACTCATAAGGCAGTGACTTTGATATCCCTCATTCAAAAATCTGGAATCTCTAATTTTCCTATACGTACGCTACCTACGCAGACGCACTGTGAATTCGTCTCTCGTCTTCAATCCATTTTTCAATTAGGGTCCGTTTGATTGCAAGGGTGGAAAGAAATGTTTTACAGGGAATTGATTTTTCTAGAAAATGTTTTACTGAGAATTGTAATTAATTGTGTTTGATTAATATAATTTTTCATGAAAAATGTTGAAAGTTTGGTATCCATTTGACTTCGTTTTTATGGAATTTGTCCATTAAAGTGATAATTTTTTCTACCATTTGGTCTAAAATTTGTTCTAATTGTCAAAAAAAAAATTTATCATATTGAATATCATTCGTTTGACTTTATTTTGCATGGAAGTTATCAATAAAAGTGAATTTTTTTTACCATTGTATCTAGAATTTTCCCACCTAATAGGTGGGAAAACAAAATCAAGTTTTTGTACATCAAATGATTGTATCTAGAAAAATGTGGAAAATATTTTTCCAGGAAAATTTGTGCTATCAAACACCCTTAATTAGCTAAAGTTAGAAAATATTTTCATTTTCCACCCATTTTCTAGGCTATCAAACGGACCCTTAATTTAGGTGTTGGATTTTCAATTGAATTGAAACGAATTCGAACATATTAGTTATTGATTCTTCTAATTTCTAAAATGTATTTAAAATTTGGTAGTTGATAGTTCAATAGTTTGGATTTGAGAAATTGAAAATATTGTAGGGAAGTAGTAAAGTAACTCAGTCTCAGTAAGTAATTGTTTTGTCAGTTTGTGTAACTTGGTGATTTAAAATAGAATTCTTTATGAAATTAATTGTTGTTTATTATGAATTTAATTTTATTTTTTGATGAAAAATGAAATATGGTATCTATTTATTTATTTATGTATTGAATTTGTTTTTTAATAGGCATGGAGAAATATTTTAAACGAAAATTCGCATGTTCGAGCGTAGTTGATAACGATGTAATTATACGACATTTTCAGATTATGAAAACGCGTAGGCTACATTTGTAATAGCGTATTGACTTATTTTCGTTAATAATGTGTAGTTCTAAATATTTTTTAATTCTCATTTTTAACCCCACAAGACAAATGATCTGGGTCCGCCTCTGATTTCACAATTTTTTTTATTAAAAAGTGATACAATGTGGAGTAACTTTTATTAAAAAGTGATACAATTCACTCAAAAAAGTAACTGGAGTTTCGTCACTTTTTTTAGTACGGTCATTTTTTTGAGTTTTTATCATTTTTTAAAATTTCTGTCACTTTATTGAATTGATTCCACAATTTTGATTGGTGTTGTCACCTTTTTTGTAGTCGTCACTCTATTAAATTGAATCTAAGGTTTTGATTAGTGTTTGTATCACTTTTTGAGAGTGTGTCACATTTTTTTTTTTTTTTTTTTTTGTTTTATCACTTTTTTGAGTTTGTATCACTTTTCTTACAAAAGTAAGAAGGTGACAATTTTTATAAAAAAAAAGTGACATTGTGTCACTTTTTCATTTTACACAGTATTTTTTACTTCATAAAAACATTTCATATGATTTTTCGAAACATCCCTAATTTTAAGGGTGTTTTTGTAAGTACCTCTTTTAATTATGAAGTCCCAATTTTATTTTGTGGGTTTAAAGAAAAGTTATAATGTTTTTTGTTGATTAACTCTAAAAATATACGAACTTTTATTTTCTTGTTTCATTTTGGGATCTGAAACTATGCTTCAACTACTAATTTATTATTATTATTTTTTGTTCCTGGAATTTTCTCGGTGTATTTAAAGGATTAAATATTTTCTTTTTTAATATTTAGAACTATTGGATTCATTTATTTTAGTCCTTCTGAAGTTTTAAAAACGTACACATGTACCTGTATCCGAAATTTGGACTCTTTTCCGCCATATTTCTGTATCCTAAATTTTAGAAAATAAAAGATCTGACATTAATATGTACCCGTATTCGATACCCATACTCGAATTTGAGCATCATAGGTATTGGTTGCATTGTGCATTTGACTTATATAAAGCTTCCCATCAGAGGGCGTCCAAGTAGATGGTCCACTTGCCCTATGGAACAAAATTTTTATACAAGTTATAAGAATTTCTTAAAATAGTGAAATGTCAGCTCTCACTACAGAGATGATCATATAATACAAAAATGGAGTAAACGAAAATAAAAAAAGGGGGAATTATATTGAACTTCTCATTCTTTTCAAAACAAAATCTTGAACTTCTTAGTTGTTTTGTTGTTCCACCATTTCCATTTGTACAATCAAAATAGAATTTTACACTTCTGAAAAATATTTGCATCCATGTGCAATTTTATCCACGGGGGAAATAAACAAAACATCAAATTGCTTTAACTCCTCGTACTGTTTCAACTGATCAACTCCTCCTCGTTATCCTAAAGGAATAGAAGGTCGCAGAGGATTCGAGTTGGCCCAATTCACGACAATAACAGCCACATTTTCCACCACCACCACGGTCCACGATCACCTCTCGCAAGTTGCAATCAACGCGAAAAAAATTTCTTGTCCTTCTTTTTAGGTTACTAAAACTGGAAGAAAATAAAACTAAAGTTTAATGGATCAAAAGGAAGTTTTTGTATTTTCAAATTTGCAATTTTGTTGAAGAGCAAAAGGTTTATAGAAGCAATTCACCTTTAGGGCATCATAAGAAAAAAGGGAAAAAGAGAGAACTAAATTTAGAACTCTTGATGCAAACTTCTGAATCAGTTAATTAAATTCCTCTAAATTTCACTTCTGCTGTGCTTCGCAGTTATTACTCATGTGTAATTGGATAAGATCTCCCCTAAGGCTGCACTCTTTCACATATTGAATTCTAATATGAAGGCATATTTGTGTGAGATGATGATCATAACATTCTATACAAGTGTTCCCTTATAACTTTGTTTTCTTCATGTAAAGAGTTATATATTTTGAAAAAAGAACTCAGAGACGTGAAATGCACAAAAAATTATTAAAAGTACATATATGCCAAATGAAAGAAAAAGTAAAATATGCTCAGAGGAAATAGATGATTAATTGTTTTATAATGAGTATGATGAAGTTTCCTAATAAGATGCTATAGTATTTTTTTTTTAATGACTCAGGTATTCGAGTTTCGCCTGAATAATCCTGAGAAGTGGCAGCCTTCCCCCATGGTTCGCCACCCTAGTATATCCCAATAAGTTACTCACAATACAAATAATTGACTGGATTATTTTCATAGCTAGAGCTCTCCTAATTTCATAGCTGAAGTTACTTTCAGCTCCAAGGCAATCACTTGTTTGGAGAATATTGATTGGTTTTTCCAGTTTTAACTTTCTTCCCGGCCTTCAGACTGGATTTCCACCCGAGGTTAGATTTCTGCTCCTGAGTGCTACACTTAAAAGCAACTGTGGGCAATTCCTCTTTAAGATACTTGATCTACTTCTCAGCAGCTTCTCCTGCCGCCAACTCCACTGGATTGGACCAGCTTTCCAAATTATTTCCTTCTTTTGAGCTGCTTTCTAGATGCTCTTTTGGTGAGAGGGTTACTATTGTAGCACCCCGAAATTATCTATATGCTATATATTTAAATTTTGAAATTTGGGAACTAAAGTGATACATATGTTAATTTAACTTTATTTGGGCTAAATACTTAGTCTTCAATGGAGCTAGAATTAGTATATTGATATTATACTCGTTGGATAGCTTGTAATTTATGATGCATTTTAGGCTCGAGAAAAAATTAATTCGTATAAATGATGCTTAAGATATTGAGGTTTGAAGACATTATCACCTATTATAGTATAAACTGGTTGATTAAACTCATGACAGCCCACGTTATTCATTTTTAACTTATATGCCCTAGCACGTGTACACATATATATTGTTTTAGTAGAAGCGTGTTTCAAACAAAAGTACACAAATCTTATCATTATTCTTGGAGTACATGGGCCCCATATCTAATGTAAGTAGGAGTCCAACCTATGTGAACATCTGCACGTTATCTTATGGATAATGATTTAGTTAGTATTAAACCAAATCAATTTTGATTAACATGAAACTTATCATTACCCTAGCTTAAACCTACATATATAGCATACGGCTCCCTAGCTTCTACCTACAGAAAAATTCAGAAAGTTTTGTAATTGTGTTGAAACCAGAAAAATGGGGAGTGAATTTGCAACCATTATATATATGCACGCGTACCCATTTTTGGCGAAGCTGCATTTTTGAGGAAAAAATTTGGAACGGGCATTCATATTTCATTCAAAACAAAATTCATCGAGGTAGGATGCTATGTGCAATGATCCGTCATTGCAATATTATAATTTTGTTTACATAATTTATTTCATAAAATACTAATTAACTTACGGGTCTTAATGAAATGAAATGTAAAATTTTCTTCGAGTTTTCTCAAATGTTTGTACAAAAATGTGTTGGAACATCCGATTGATCTCTAATTGCTCTTGATAAAATGGTGATATGAAATATCATAAATTTATGTTTTAAAAATTTATTATATTGTTTTGAACGTACATATCCTACTGAGTTTAAAATATTCATTCCTTCAAAAATTTTAACCTTTCTAGTTAAATGGGTTCAACGTGAATGGTGGCTAAATGGTGCGCGAATTGCTAAATAAAATATTTTCAAAGGAACTATCAATAATTTATTTCTTTTCGCTAACTAAGAGATTAGTATTTATATTTCCAATGAACGCTTCAGTTTCGTAATTTGATTTGTTTTTAAATTAATTGGATATTATGAAATTTTAAATTATTCAAGTTTAAACCTTCAATTCAATATTTTCGCTTTATGTATGGATATGAAATGATATTGGTAACGCATCAAAATTTAAATCAATAAAAATTTGGTATATCTCGATGCAAGTATTTTAATATAAAGAGAGCAATATCATGATCTCTTTAGCAGCTGTAAAAGTATATATGATTATCAAAAGAAATTTCTATTTTTTTATTTTTTTTTGCCATACTACATATTAAAGGTACATTGTCTTTCAAGATAACAAAAACAAGACAGTACATTCACATTAGAAAATTGGCACTTATGTGATCGAATTATCGTTACGTATGGATGTCAAAAAGTCTTATCCTGCATTAACAAAACCCAAGGAGGTCAAAACAAATGAGACATTTGATTTGAATTCTTGGCATGCAATTTAATAGCATCGAGCGTGAAGCGAAGACGGTAAAAGTACCTACTTGTAAAACATGATCAATTTGCCCATCTTCACTTCCGGTCATTCTCTCCATCATAGTTGAGCTATGGGATCTCTCTTCTATGGGATTTTCTGGTTCGTCCGCAATAAATACAGTAATAACTTCAAATATCATATGACTGAACCAAAAGATTAATTGTTTTACGTTATTCCCGATCCCAAAGGACCTCACAGTGTATCTTGCGGTGGAACAAATCAAACAATTCCATTAGATGAAATACAGGGAAAGAAAAACGAAGTCATTTCATCACTATATATTTTGATTCTGAAAGATTAAATTACACACAGCAGAGGCATAAACCATTGCGCTATCATTAGATTATCAATAGTCAGATGATCAAACTTTTGATGATGAAATAACTACAGCGAACATCTTTTTGCATATATGCAGTTTGAAAGAATAAATAAAACAGGGTTTCAGATAAACATGCTTTCACATCCAATTACCATCTCACCAAAGCCTAACTCATTAGAAAGAGAGTAGACCAAAGTCACTCTACAAAAAACAGAAGTCAGTTCATTTTAGAGCTACCATTAACGAAAACTAACGAAGTTACAATATCATAGTCTATCATCTAGCAGAGCAGTACTTTAACAATTACTAATATGACGATTCACGTATGACTTTCACAACATGGAAAACAAAAATAGTGCTAGGCAGACAGTAAATCTACAAATTGCATCATTTTAAAGCAAATGTTGAAAAAATTATACACATTTACAATTAAATTAAAGAGTGCTAAATAATTCCAAATGAAGCCAGATTCAAAACAATTGAGGAAGCTACAAGCCAGATTTCATTTTTAGAGCTACCATTAATGAAAGTTTAAGAAGTTACGATGTGCATTAGTTAAGCAGTATTTTATAAATTACTGATGAGTGTAATCACTCATCGAACTAATACCTTTAAAACATAGTTTTCAGCTTGTTCTTGAGCACTTTTGAGCATTTTGATGTGTTTGTTCATGTTATTTTGTAGTTTAAGTAAATTGGAGAAAATGACGTATTATGGAGCTTGGGATGGAGCCAAGTGTTGATCATAGAAGAGGGCTTAAAGAGGATATGAAAGACAAAGAAAAATGAAGAGGAAAAGAGGTGAAAACAAAAGAAAACAAAGGACGGAATTAACGGGCGCCATAGCAGCGCATTTGGGCTCCACAGCGCCCAATAGGATCCCAAAACCAGCAGAAAGCTGAGCGCTGCGGCTCCAGCAGGAGAAGCATCGTGGCGTTGCGGCGCCACTTCTTGAGAACAAAGAAAACAAATTTTTTTATAAATTTTTTGGCCTGGTCCAACTCCAACTCGTCTTTATACTTGAAGAGACTATAAATACAAACTTGAAGACCTAATTTAAGGAGGGAAGACAGCTTAGGAGGCAAGGAAGAACAGGAATCATTGAGAGCAAAAATGACAACAAATTGGAGAAGAATTCAAGCGACAAAACAGTTTTTCTTATTCTTTTCTTCTCCATATTCTTTATTTTAGATTTTAATATGTCGTTTCTTGTATTCATGAACTAATTTTATTATCTAGGGTTTAATGTAACTAAAATTGAGACATGTTTGGATTCTAATATAGTTTGATTTTTCCATTAATTTATGTGTGTTGATTCTTGTGTAATGCTTTCAATTAGCTTATCAATAATTGAATGGTTTGATGTCTTAAATTTTGGTACTCGAGAGGGAGATTTAGGTGTGATTTAAGAATAACATAACCTAGATTTTGTAGATTTCAAGAGAAAATATAAAATCTTTGAGGCTTATACCATTAAAGAACCCTGCGCATGATAATTTCTACAGTTTAATTCCGAATAAAGATATTAGAATTAAAATATAAAAATAGGTTCTACTTGGCACTCGAGAGAGAGAATAGAATTAACCTAAGGTTCTCACCTATAAATTTAGGAAAAATTGATAGAAATAACCATAGAAGTTGAAAAACATTATTGATCGTAAGGTGAAATCAATCTCTAGGCCTTCTCACATTGATAACTCCCTATAATTTGCCTTTTTTTTACTTGAATTATCACATCCACGTTAATTTAGTATAGAAACATTGACTTTAGATTCTAAAAACTAAAATAATTATAGTACTTAGTAGAAATTAAATTACAATCCATGTATGTTTTGACACTTTTACTCCATTACTATATTACAAAACTTGACACCGTACACTTGCGGTACAAAACAAGTTCTAGAAAACGTTTGACGATTACTGATATAAACCACTCACATACGACTTTCAAAATATGGTAAGCAATAATAGTACGTTGCAGATCTTGTACTACAAATAATAAAACCCCTAGAAAATAGCTTCAGATTTTGTGAAACTTACCCTTAGAGAAAACAGGAGATTGACGACTGAGTTGCTAAGACCTGAAAACATAGAGAATAATACATAAAACGGAATTCGGCTTAAAAAATACTCAATAAAATAAAAATTGCATCAGGGATGAAATTACACCTTAGGGCTCTGGAACGACTATCTCTGCTCTCACCAATGGAGATGTTGAGGATGAGCTTCTGCACTGTAATCTCTTTCGTTGGGTTCAACAGATTCTTCTCTAATGCCCCAACTTTCTCGAACCATACAAAACAAATACCAGGTGCACCTCACATTCCGTATAGAATCCGATGGAGGCGGAGGCAACGAGAAGCCCGTCAGCCTCCGCACTATGGCAGCCGACAAGGTCTTGTGTATACATACGTACATGTGTGCGTGTGTAAGGAGAGAGGTTTGGTGTAGAGAGATGAAAGCGCGTATGAAATGAGTGAGAGCAAAAGCCACTTTTAAGGAGATATTAATGAACCAGTTAATGAACAATATAAACGAGTCAAGTGTGAAAACGAGTGTGACAAGAATGAATAGTGTTCCAAAGCCTCTCTTTTAAGAGAAGGGTAGATAATTCACCTTAAACCCATGTCTAGCATGAGAATGAATGTCTAAATCCATCTAGTTGATTGAGATATAGTATAAACTATCAAGATATCCGAGTACTATTTACACCAAATGCTAGATTGAGTAAATATTATCTTATGTGGTCTAACTGAGTCTGCCAAGCATGCTAAATGGTTTTACAAAACCCGAATCATCCCTTATAAAATTAGGATAAATATTGCAGAAATTATCTTTTCCGTTGACCAATGACTGTTATAACAATTATTCATGATGATAATCATAAACAGAGAAATCACTATACAGCAGAGAACCATTTGCATAGTGAAGCATGTAATAACAAATATCACAAAGGTAGCAGGGGTTCTCCGGAGCCCACTTGTCGTCCAACGTCACCTTTTCTGCCCGGTAAATCTTGCAAGCAGAGCATTTCCGATAACGCAACTTGAATTGAAATGTCACCAATGGATAGGCTGCTCTGTTTTGTACATCCTCTTGGTGAATCAACCTCATGTCTCTTACTACAATTAAATGCTTGCAATCCCCCTTCACAAACAACATAAACCAGTTCAAAAAGGGCATTGATCAAGATGAAAATCCAGCAAATACATAAAATGCATGCTTTAAGTACCCGTGTCAAAGCTGCAGGTACAAAAATAACCTGTCACTTCTAGGTTCTACATTTACATTAACTAAAAATATGACAAAGGTGGGGCAAATGTTTGCACGCCGTGACAGGTGGAAAAAAATAACATAGATCAAACAAATGGTGCTAAATGACAAATTACAAATGATGGCATCCCAAAAGTACCTAGTGATGTGGAATGGCTATATTTCGTGCTCCTAAGTGTACTTTTCAAAAGCCTCCATCCTTTAAAGTTACAAGACAAAGAATGTTGAATGGAATAATTAATCATTATAAGAAGGTTTAACAAAAAGGTAGGTGGCACTCAAATTAGTAAATAATCTAGATAACAATCTTCAATACTAAGAAAAGCCAATGGCAACTTATGAAAATTCTTAAAATTTTATCAATGGGCTTTTAGTGGAATTGACCTGCACATACAACATTTTTGTCTTGACAAAATCTTGTATTCCAACTTTCTGATCCTGGTCCTCGGGTCTCAGAAATCTGGGTGACTGGTAACAATAAGATAATTATGGATGGGTGAAGTACACTGAATTGGTAGTCCGTAGTCCAGTACGATTTGGTTAAATACGGGTCTTCACACAGCCCGCCAAGTTAGGAATTACAGGCAGGCTCCTAACTGGATATTGAATTTGTGTGCAACATGTTCGATCCAACATAAACCCCATTAAGAAACAGAAATCGAGAAAAAAGAAGAGTATATATACCTGGTGACAGTAAAGATATCCAGCACCAAGTCGAAACCTTAGGTCACAAAACCTTGTTTTTTGCATGTGAAGAGCTTTAAACACAGGCAACTTTACTTTTTCGCTGCCCAAGAGTGCCTTTTGCTTTTGTTGTAATTCACCACCTACGATGCATTCCCATTTTTCAAGTGCATCATCCTTAGAGTGCTCAAGCCAATCATGTATGGGCTTGCTGTAGTCTATAGCGGAGTGTTCCCTCATATCATTGCAAAATACATCCTGCAAACACATTCCAATTGGTGTTAGCAACTAGTTGGGGATACAAGACATACTTCATTTTCAGTAAACAAAGACAACGCTGAAATCTACTTCTATTAAGAAGTATCCAGAAGGATCATGCTGTCCCGCCTTTTTCATGATCTCATCAGTCAAGCAATATATTTTGTCTCTCACTTCAGTCAAAAATTGCCGTCCAAGAACCAGAAATTCTTGAGTCTACAAACATATTAACATAATCATCAGTTGCTGTCAGAAGTGAAGGAAATCGAGGAGAAGAATAAGTCACCAGAAACAAAACATATATCATTTAGAACAAGATCTATTAGTTAAGCAATTAGCATTAAAGTCGGCTTCTTTTTGGCTCAAGGTGGGAATGAATACAAGATTCCATTAACACGGAAAGAACAGAAACGTAAACACGTGGCAAGATAGAAAAGGACAGGAAAACTACAATCTAAACCCACGCAGTCTTCCCAGCAATAGATACTTTCTTCTACTGCTAAATCAGAATATTAAAGACCAGTTTTTCTCTCTAATTTTTACATGTAAGACCCAACATTCTTGCTCCTCTATCAATCAGCTCATTTACCAAAGAGATTCTCTCAAACGACAATCACTTAAAATATAAGTTCTATGATATTCCAACAGCCCCATGGATCAGGTCCTCAACTGCTGTTACGCATCCCCAAGTTAGCCATGCAGCAATATATGCATTACATATAGCTACAAAGAGAGGAGAATAGAGCATTGTAACAAATAAGAAAACAACCTTGTAGTTAATCATGGAAATTCAGATACTAGGAAATGCTGTATCTTAACAAAGTGTATTTTGGTAGAGTCCTCCAAATTATGGTGAGCTTTGTTCCAAAGAACATTTGGAACAGGATAAGTAATCATGATTACAATGAACAAGTTCAGGTGAACGGTTATGAATACAACCCCCAAGTGAAAAATAAGCATAAGGGAAAACGAAGAAACAAAGACTATTGTTTCAATAGCAAGGGTCGACCGTGTAACCAATGAAGATGTGTTTAATTATTTGGCCATTGCAAAGAACAGACTGGACTTACAAACTCACATCTAACCACATTGTCCAGTGCTGTATATTTCTATATTATGAGCCTCTGTTTTAGCCTCATTTTTTTTGTCCAAAATGCATTTTGGAATAGTGTTTTGATGATAAATGTGTGGTTAAAAAATAAGGAAAAGTTTTGGGTTTACATGTAATATTATTTTATTGAAGAATGTGTTGTTGAAAATAAAAGAAATAAATGTATTTTATAAACAATTGGGACCAAACAAGGGCTATATAACCATGGTATGAAAATGCGTTCGTGAGAGGCGCGCCTCACCATGAGGCGTAGGGTTTCTGCCTCGAGGTGGTTCTGCCGAGGCTAAACGTATGAGGCAAGCGCCTCTATAACTGAGGCGCACGCCTCAAGGCATGCGCCTCACGCTGCATGAGGCGTGCGCCTCACTTAAATTTTTTTTTTTTTTTGTTTTCAAAATGATTACTAAATAACTGACTTGCCACTTCTTAAAAAAAAAGGGCCCATTAAAAAGGAATATCATAGATGAGAAGTGGGAGTTTCAATTGCATCGAGACCTACATGCTGCTGCTTATTATTTGAATCCTCGTTGTCAATATGCCGATAATTTTTCTAGGCATTCTGAAGTTATGGCGGGTTTGTATAATTGCATGGTGAGGCTCATTTCCGATCCAACTGAAAGGGAGAGAGCAGATCTCTAGTTAGACCAATTTGTTGAAAAACAGAATTTCTTTGGTCTCGAACCAGCAAAATTAACTTTCACTAAGCGGTCTCCTGGTATGTATTAAATTATTAGCCTATACTTAATAGTTGCAAAGTTTTGATTAGCCTATACTTAATAGTTGCAAAGTTGCATGTAACCTTTTTTTCTTAATTTTGATCCAGTTGCTTGGTGGACTCAATTTGGCGTTGGTACTCCAGAACTAACCAAGTTTGCAACGAGAGTTTTAAGTCTTACTTGCTCATCTTCCGCATGTGAGCGCAATTGGAGTACATTTAATTTAGTGCATACTAAGAGAAGGAATCGTTTGACAACAAAGAGATTGAACACTTTGGTTTACATCAATTATAACAAGAAGCTCAAAGATCGACATAGGCGATTGAAGTCACTTAAAGAGGATGAAGATCCTTTGATTCTGAAGGATGTTCCATCCGATGATGAATGGATTGCAGATCATGATATTGGAGCTCCATCAAACACATGCGATGTAAATGATGATGACCCGAGTTTAAATTTTATGATTGAAAGTTCTTCTCGTACACAAAGTCAACCTATTATGAAAAAAACTTATTCACGAAAAGGTATTCATACTTTCATAATTCAAATTTCTTTTTTTTTTAATGAAATTATGTTAACACATTGTTTTTTATTGAATTTACAGGGAAGGAGAAAGTCACATTGCAATTGGTGGATGAAGAAGATTTTGTAGAAATTGAGAGTAGCGAAGAGGAAAATGATGGGGAAATTAGATATGATGATGATTCCATTAATGCTAGTAATAGTGATGATAGCGCAGCAGACTTTTAGGCCTTTTTTAGTTTAAGTTGCTTCTTTTTTTCATTGCAAATGAAGTGATTGCTAACTTTTGTAATTTTTTTTTTTTTGCTAAATTTCTACTTTCTTTAGATGGACTATATCTCTATATGCTAATGGCTATATATTTTATTTACTATATGCTCCAATTTTGATTTTTTGTATTATTTCATAATTTTTTCACTTAGATTTTTCTTTTTGTGAGGCTTACGCCTCAAACCGCCTCGAGGCTTACGCCTCGCCTCATAAAGAAAAAACGCCTCGGTACTTAGTTCCGCCTTTTTATACCTTGTATATAGCAAAACTTAAGCAGGTATCATTTTAGTTGAAAAGCATCCAATTTGAGAGTTACAAAGTTCAAATGATCCAGTAATAAAAACCAAAGATAAAAGATAGACGGAAATTGTAAATCCAACAATAAAAACCAGTTCTCTTTTGTCGATATTGAGATGCAAGAAAGTGGAGGGTGCTTTACCTTCGACCAGGAGCGCCTGTTATGGTATACCTCGAAGCAAAGGACAACCTCGGGAAAATGCACAGGTACACGTTCACAAGTATTAGAGGATTTCACCTGCCAAGCATTTGAAAGTAACATTAAACACCATAAAGGTTTGAATCAGCAAACAATGGAAGAAGAGATCAATTAATTGGACACCAATCATTATCATTCCATCAGCTTTAGGCTCCAAAAAGATAATCAAGCACTTTCTGGCTCCAATAACCTAAGCACCCCTTTAAAGACAAAATTAGTGAAATTCTGGGTATAGAATGTATTTATCAACCTGAAGACCAGTCCAGATCTTCAAGTTTCCAACGTTTTTTCTTCATTTTCCAAATGATAGAAACCTTATTTAATATGGTACCATACCATGAAAGAAATAACCTGAAGAAAAAAATGTATATATACATAAAGTGGAAATACTGTGAGAAATTGCACAGTTATTTTAGATGATATAAAGAGTTGACCAAGAAGAAAAATGCAATCAAACTGATATCTCTCTTTCAATATAGTGATGATAATATTTTATCCTAGGCATCAAACAAAATGCAAATGCAAAAATAACAAGAGATAGTCATAGTCTATTTCGTGGAAAGGAGGCCTTGACAGCTTGAGAGCCTCATTAGCTTCCCTGTGAAATGTTATAGCAGCACACTTCAATGCATGCACACCACACGCTTAATCACCCAGAAATATAAAATAAAACCGTGAGTAGCAGTCTTGGCCTAGCACGCATATAAATTACTTAATTAAACATTAAGCCCTATCTTTTTTTAAGTACAATAGATTGTGTCAAAACAATTTTAAACTCTTTCCATGACTCAGAGAAAATCAATCGACAGGGACGCCAACAGCATCTACATTGCTTATTTTCTTTTGTTAGCCAGAAAAGGAAGAGGAGATATGTATTTGCTTTTAAGTAGCCAGTAGAAAATAAGGAACTTTACCAACATTCTTATTTGCATTAATATATACAGAAATGCATGCAAGATTAAATTCAATAAGGAACAGAGAACTTATGAGCAATGCATAAATTTGGTAACCAATGCACTGATTAAAAGTTGAGCTATAAAAATCATATCGATATGCATCACATATATATGACGCATAATGAAAGCAAATAAGCATTTAGGTAGTGAACCTTTGTTGAAGTACTTGTAGATTTGAGAGATCTTATTTTATCATCTTTCTTTGAGACCGCTGTTCCAGATCCAGAGGTCCCACAACTACCACTGTCCAATCAAAAGATAAAAGGCTAAGGTGAACATAGAACAGGACAAGATACATATATCTGCTTATGGAAGTAAATAATAACTTTGAAAATTGCCTACTTGAATGAATGCAACCTAGCAGCTGCTTTTTCTTCTTCTTGTTTTTGTTTAATCCTTGCAAATTGCTCAACCTTTGCAGTATAGCTTTCCTGAAAAAAGGGGAGAATGTCAAACTACAATCACAGAAGAGAATAACATTAATTGAACCAATAAAGAAAGATAAACCAGGTACAGACACGGCAAACACGTAACTGCTGAAGCAATTAGTACATTCTTTAATGAATGGATAAATAGCAGTGTCATGGGTGCACAATCAGCATCATGTACTTTACAGAATTCAGGGTGTAAATGGTGGACCACGTCAGTCACGTAGAAAGTGTACACTTTGTGGGAGCGAACATCAATGCCACCTATTTAGTAGTAACACAGAGGAGAAAAATATGTACTGCATCCTGACAAGGCCTATGCCATTAAATTGATGTAAAGAGTGACATAGCTCATAGTTACTTTCCATTGTATTCCGAATATTTATCTTACTTTAAGCCTCATGAAAGAATCACCGTCAAAAGACTCAAAACAAACAAATTTTCAAATCCCAGAATCGTTCATGAATTCGAAGGTACTAAAGTTTTTTTGTTGTATATCCGGACCTAAACCCAAAGCAACATAATATACAAATCAACCGACAAACAGCTATAACCTTGTAATCCTACCATAGATCTTGTACAGTAGTAGCACATTAGAAGACATCCCCTTACCCACTCAAAGATGGAATAAGCAAGAAAATTTGTTTGCCTAATGAAACCAAATTAAAACATCCAAACAATAATTTGCCAAATTGGAACAAACAGAAAATATCTTACTTCAATAGAACGGTTCTTCCTATTGTTTCGCCTCTTCCTTTTCCCTGAAACGGTTTTATTAGATTTCCTGTTACAAGTCGTGAGAGGCAAATGATTCAATGACTCGAGCGAAGCTGACACATGCGCTCCCATTTCTGACATTTCCAAATGAGTTTTCTCAGTGCTGGACACATTGTCATTTGTTCTCCTGAAAAAGTCATATCGAAGATGAGATGCTCAGATTTAGCCAAGTGAAGTAATTAGCAGCACAGGGCATGATCAGATAATAACAATGTCATCTATTCTCCTGAAAATTTTATATCAAAACTGGATGTATGAGATTTTTGAATTTACCCTAGCAAATAGCAGCACAGGGAATGATATGATAAATAACAATATCATCTACTCACCTGAAAATTTCATATCAAAACTAGATGTAGATGAGATGCTTAATTTACCCAAGTAAATAGCAGCACATGGTATGATCTGATAAATAAAAATACTGAAAAAGAAAAACAATTGGTGGTGCAATGGACGTCCACTTTATCTGGTCCATAATCATATGCAACCACCTGGACTCTTTGTCACTACATTTAAGACGAAATATTATATAAACATCTTTACTTTGAAGATAAATATTGAAATTCAAACAAGAAACTATGGTTCATATAGTTTATTGAGGTGAATTACTGAATTAATCAATAAAAGAAGCTTCGTGTGGACTACGAACAGACAGATCAATCAATTTCTCTCTCTATTTAACCTAAAAAAGAAGGCTTTAAGCAGTTTCACCCTTTTGGTTGTAGCAAAGTTATATAATTTATGAAGTCCCCCTAATCAGACAGGTCTTTTTTTATGTAAAAAAATGCTCAATTTGACCAAGAAAGTCAAAGATGCTAATTAATTGGTGACAGAGGGAGTGTTTGTTTTCCATGTTTCCTGCAAAAAATGTCACTAAATTATTAATATCACGAAGTTAAGCTGCCACAAAATGTAGGGAAGAGATTGCAGTGGTTAGAGCTCAACAAAATCATTTGAACTTCTCAAGAAACAAAACCACGAAAATAGACATTTGCAAAAAATGATTCAAAAGCCAAGAAATTATTCAAAGTTGGTTTTATGCAACATTAATGTTAAAATAGTCTCAGGTCCTGCTATTTAATACTGCTCCACATTGCACTAGCACCAAAGTAAACATTTACAACAGAATCCCCTGAGACTGTTGATTATGATTAAATACTTTATCAGACTACATTCCCATCAAACCACAGAGGGAAAAAAGAAAGAAAGATAATCTATCGAAGTAAATTCAATTCTGATGCTCATCAACAAAATTGCTCAACTTATCTTAGTATATAGCAAAAATAAGAAATCAACTGACCAAAAGGACAAGCATAAAAATTACCAAACTCTTGATGCCTAATTGGGATATTGGATCTAAAGCATAGATTAAACCTGGAAATAGCTTATGGAACCATGGAAGTTTTGGCATATTAGATGAAATAAATGAATGAAAATAGCAATCAACAGAAAAAAAAAGTAGGAAGAAAGTGTAATTTATTACACTAACATTGGATTTGCGTGCACTTCTGAAACTTGTGATGAATCTATAGCGACCTCGTCATCCTCCTGTACCTATCCACAAAAATATCTCATGTACAGTTTGACAAATTAAACATCTAAAACGAGGAAAGCAAATTCACCTTGAAAGCTTCCTCAAATGCTTTATTTACTAACTCCTCCTCCTTAAATATTTTAAGCTCATCAACCCTGTTAGAGCATGGATGTCAGAGGTCAGATCCTTCACGCAGCATGTGGGAAGGATAAAGTCCAGAAGCAACAGTTAAACATATGCATGTTTCTAATAGTAACTAATTTAGAGCCCGTTTGAGCCACATTATAATGAGAATGAAAATGAAAAATATAGCCGTTATGGGTCCCACACAAGAGATAGAAAGTTTGAATTTTAATGTTGATGTGATGGATAACGGTCATATTTTTCATTATAATGAAGAAAAAATGTGGCTCAAACAGGGCCTTACTAATGTTTCTGAAGAAATATGGGATTAGCTACAGAAAGAACAAAAGGAGACAGAGAAAGATAACATTCCTTCCAGGCAGAAAGAGAAAAACTGAAAAGATAACAACGCACCATAGAAGAAAAAGAGAAAGAATCAGAAAAAGGGCCATTTAAAATCTGCTTCCAAGTCGTGTGAAAGACCTTATAATGACTTGAGAATATATTTTGTTCAGATATATTCAGCATTCATCGCTGAGAAGTTATTGACAAGGTTATTTCATGGCGAATGCTAAAGATAACATGCATGGAGAGCTCAACATTAATATTAACCATTTAATAAAACAAGCAATGATGCAGCTGCACCTTGCATCAATAAACCTCTTTGCACTTACGAGATTTCATCTTCGCATGTTTCAGCAAAGTCACTGGGTAGTTCTTCCTTCAGGCTCTACAAAAAACCAATAATCAATGTCAAGAAAAAATTTGAAAATATGGGCCATGATTAAATTATTAGACCCTACTATGTGGAGAGGGAAAAAAAATGTTATTTGTGCACTGCATGTAAACACATTTTAGGTAAACATAATAGTGAAATTTAATTTTAAAAAAAAAATATTACCTGAAGTTCTTGAAATACTAGATTTTCAAAGTCAGGAACTCTAGTGAGTGGTCCGACCATGTCCGGGACATATATTGGACCACCACGAGGAATCGAAACATAGTGTTCATCATCATAACCGAGCGACATTATAACTTAGGCAGGGGCAGAGCCAGGGATAGTGTCCAGTGCCGGCGGAATTTAATCAAGGCTGGACTTTGAGTTTTCAACCATGGATGGTAAAATATAAAACAATATTATGATCGAAAGATATGTAACAGCAAATTCAAGTAAAATTCTATAATTGTACTTAAGAGTAACTCAATGTCATAAACCAAATAAAATTTCAGACATCATGGCATGATAGTACCGAAAAATATGTAATGGCCAATTCAAATAAACAATTAAAGGAAAGATGAAAAAAAATTAACGGACAAGTCAAACATGAATAAGAAATCCAAGTTGCATATTAATCGTAAATGTGCAACTCAGCAAGACAGCAACCTGTATTTCTAAGTATGCCAATTATATATTTATGTTGCTGTCAACTAAAGGCAACAATTAACATGGAGATGCAGAGAAATCTAAACCAAAAATACTACAAGGAGAACATATGGATGAGGCAAGGCACATTTAATATAAAGAAAAATAATAAGTTAAAAAAGATGCTAAATCATCTATATAAATACTTGGATGACAGGAGTTCAGGCAAGGTAACACCAATCAGTAGTCTATTAGAGAAGGACAATTGATCAATTATTTGATTGAATTACTCGATTAACAATAAAAAATCCCAATCAAGAGGAAAAATAAACATATAGATAATGATGAATGACAAGGAAAGACAGAATATCAACGTGATTTTACATAGACTTAGCAGAAGATACGAATTCAAAACTCTTTCCTTCTAAATTTGGCTGGGTGTTATAATTTTTATCTTGGGTTTCAAAATTTTCTCTTGGCTCAGTCAATTGAAAGCCCAAATACTGAGTAAATTTACCTTGCTGAAGACGGCAGGGGCGGAGCCCGATAAGGCACAAGCCCTCCTTGAACTTTTAGGCTCATTTTTTTTTTTCCTGACTAATATGCTAAACGGCCCAACTTCCCAATACCTACCTAGCCCAATCCAAAAACTTAGAAACATCAAGTCTTCAGTTCTGCCTTCACTTCACTCGTCCTCTTCATAAGATTTCATTTGCAACAATACCCAAATTTCAACAATTTCAATTCAACAACACCCAAATTTCAACAATTTCAATTCAACAACACCCAAATTTCAACCATTTCAATTCAGCAATACTCAAATTTCAATTCCATAAGATTAGTAAGCATCCGACTACAGACTACACAACAATTTCAATTCAAGTTCAACAATACCCAAATTTCTCAAGTAGGTCCTAAAGAACTTCTCCCGCAGATCCTAAAGCTCAAACAGCAAGTATCAAATACGGATTTTTTAACATGCTCAAACATCAAATACAGTATTAAATCAATTAATCAAACGCAACAGATGGGCGACGGCAGACCGCAGTATGAACAAAAAAAAAAAAAAAAAAACTTCTCAAGCAGATTATACCTTACTTTTCTGCGCAACGAGGACAACAGGGCCTGGAGTGGAGGAGAACAGAGACAGAGGTGACTGGTGAGAGAGACGGACGAGGACAACAGTCAACAGAGGCAGAGGTGCGCAACGCTGCCCGGAGTGGAGGAGAAGAGAGGCAGAGGTGACTCAGGCGAGAGAAACGAACGAGTGAAGTGACGGCAGAACTGAAGGCCTCATGTTTCCAAGTTTTTGGAATGGGCTGGGCAGGTACTGGAAAGTTGGACTGTTTAGCATATTAGTAAAAAAAAAAAATGAGCCTAGAAGTTAAGGGCCTTATTGGATTCCGCTTCAATTATTATTTGAATTTATAACACAATATGTGAGTGTTTTGAATGTGAAGGACTGCTTGTGTACATTGGCGGACCCAAGATCGAAGCTCATCCTGGGCGGACGTTGACCCGTCAACGTTGATCATCAGCGATCGTAAAAGCGATGTCGCTTTTTAATATTTATTAATTATATAATATTAAAAATTATTCAATATATATATAAACGCACTAAAACGTAAAAATTATATATATGTAAAAATGTAGTTCAATACAACTAAAAGTACTAAAGAAATACGCAATACAACCTACTTTTTAACTGTGATCTTAGACAACTGCATTCTACGGGATCTCATGCTTTGAAAACGTTGCAATATTGCTTCATTCTCAATTTTTTCAAAAATCTCTTTCTCCATGTACACTAAAAACACATTTTACCATATGCTCCATAATTATTAATTAGAGGCTGCTCTAATCTAGGACGCAAACCAATTTTCTCAATTCAAAAAATTTAAAAATGGTTTTTGCAAAAATATCAATGGAAACACAAATCTAAGTTATCAATTAACTAGCACTACTTATCAAAGCCTAAAAAACACACTGAATCACATAACTTAAATGAAGAGCGCAAAATACAAGTCAGGATATAAAATTTAGGTCATTAAAAAAAATTAAATAAAAAAAACACTTGCACGCACGCACGCAATCACACAATATAGAACATCCAATATTTATAGAAGAACAAGTAAATACTCAGGGGTGGAGCCAAGAATTCATCATACGCATGGTATGAAAAAACTGTCAAGAAACCCGCCTTGAGGCCCGCCTCACTGTGAAACTCATGTCGTACGCCTCGAGGCGGTATTTTTGAGGCTAAAAATATGAGGCTTACGCCTCTAAATCTGAGGCTTACACCTCAAGGCGTGCGCCTCATTTAAAATTTAATTTTTCAATTGTATGAAAAGAAATCAGAAATTGCACTTCTTAAAAAAGAAAATGGCCTATTTAAAAAAGCATTTTAGGCCCAAACAAAACAATAAAATGAGGTCACATTGCAATTGGTGGATGAAGAAAATGATTTTGTAGAAATTAAGAGTAGGGAATAGGAAGAAAATGGGGAAATTAAATTTGATGATGATTCCATTAACGATACTAGTAATATTGATGATAGTGTAGACCTATGTTGCTCGGGCTCTTAAAAAATGGAGAAGTACCTGTGTCGACACGACCTGACACGGATACTGACACGGGATATGGGTCGGATACTTGGTCTTGCACGGGATATGGGTCGGATACTTTTGGTTCTAGATCATTTTAGTTTAAAAAAAATATCATGATTAATGTTGTTACAAATTTTTTTTTAAAAATGTTTGTGGTGAGGCTTACGCCTCAAAACGTTTTGAGGCTTACGCCTCGCCTCGTGATAAAAAAAGGCCTCAGTACCCGTTTACGTTTTTTCAAACTATGATCATACGAGGGGCTAAAATTTTTAAAACGTAATGTACGAATAAAATTTATATATAACAAGGAAAATTGTAATACAATGTTACATATTACAGTTGTACCCGATGATTTAACATGAATTCTGAAAATTTTGAAAATTTAACATGAATTCTCAAACTAACATTTCCTAAATAAATTCCTAATTTAGCAAAATTTCACGGAGGGACTAACTAACGATTAGATGATAGTTCTCGTAGAAATGATAATATGAACTCTTAAGTCAACTTTATTACTTATTACGATTCATATATTTGCGGAATATAAAATCGACAACAAATTACGAATCACAATTACTCAACAACTGAAAATCCCTATTCAAAAATAATGGAGGGTCAACCATGTGCTCAAGAAAAATTCTAAAACATCACTATTAATCATGGATTGAAGGTTAAAGGAAGACCTCAGACTCTCAGTCCTCAAATTGCCTCCAAATTTTTGCTTCACAATGTTCACATCCTCTATTATTTATTCTATTTTAATTTAATTGCTCAAAGTCGAGTTTAATAGAGAATTAATCCTAAGATTTAATCCCCAAATTTTTGAACAATTCACAATTTCACAACTTTCATCCCCACATTTCTCACTCAATCATAGTTAAATAACAATTAACAAACAATCATTAATATACATCAAACTGAGTAAAAAACTACAAAAATAAAAGTTTACCTTACATGAACTGAAGGTTGAAGGCTTGAAGCTGAATCTGAAGCCTGAGGGGCCGGCTAGGGGTGGCAAAAAAGCTCGTGGGCTCGCACGGCTCGGGCTCGGTGGCACCGAGCCAAAGCTCGGGCCGAGCCACATTTAGTGGCCATGGCCGAGCCCGGGCCGGCCCGTGTAAAAAAAAAAAAAAAATTTTAAATCTGCCTGCTGTTGGGTTAATAAAAAAAAATAATAATAATATATATATAGATGTATATAATAATAATAATAATAATAATTTCAAAATCTGCCTGCTATTGCAGGCAGAATAGCTGCCTGCAACAGCAGGCAGCTACGTGACTTGACTATATAAAAAAAAAAAAAATTTCAAAAATCTGCCTGCAACAGCAGGCAGCTAGATAGCTGCCTGTAATTGAAAATTTCAGGCAGATGTGAGATGTCGCAGATGTAAAGTAATTATGGACAGGCAGCGGGACAGACGGGCTATTAGGTGTTAGCGTGCACGCAAGATTTTTCTTGCGTGCACGCAAAAAAATTTTTGATTTAAAATTTTAAAAATTGAATATTTTTTTTTTGTCTATAAATATGAGAACATTTTTATAATTTCATATCACTTTTCAATCGTTTAACTCTTTATGCAATATTCTACTCTCCAATTATTTAGCTATTATTTTCAATTTACTCATTTTGCTATATTCTTTACTACAATATTCTGTATTCTCCTCTCCTATTTTTTTACACATTTGACTATATTCTTTACTACAATTTCCCTCTATTATAATACTTACACGTGAATTTTACCAGTGATGAAATTAATCAGTTTAAAGGTAGTTCGAGTACTCCATCAGGGAATGATGCATCTCAAAATATTCCAATTAATTTGGAAGATATCGAAGAGGAGGAAGTAGTCGAGGTTAAAAGGTTGAAAAAAGAGTCTGCTGATTGTTGGCAACATATGACTCGTAAAAAAGTTGGGGTTCAAAATGGAGTTGATATTTGGAAAGCATGTTGCAATTATTGTGGTAAAGAACTTAGTTGAAAGCCCAGTTCAAGTACATCGCATTTAAATAGACACATTTTACGAAGTTGCAAAGCGAAACCAGTCGGTCTTGACCCAAAACAGACCGAACTAACATTTACCGGTTCCGGTTCCACTCTATCCACTTTTGTATATTTACAGGAAAGATTTCGTGAAGGAATGGCCGCATACGTGGCTGCAGCAGAGATGCCGCTAACGATGATCGAGTCTGAACACTTTACTCGTCTTGTGCAGAAATATCTCCAACCTAGGTATAATTCTTATTATAGAAATACTCTTCGTTCGGATACTATAAAATTATATAACAGAAGAAAACAAACTGCTATTGAAAGTCTAAAAACTTTTGATTGTGTTATATTATTTACCTCTGATTTATGGACCGGTGTTAATAAAAAAGGATATCTTGCTGCTACAGCTTATTACATTGATCACCTATGGATTATGCATAAAAAAATAATTGCATTCAGATGTGTAGAATATCCTCATAATGCGACTAATATATACATGGTTTTAAAAGATATTATACAAGAATATGGTATGCAAGAAATGGTTCGAAATTTTACTTTTGATAATGCTAGTGTAAACAAAGTTGTTATCGAAAATTTATTGATGATTTGAACCCTAAATTTGGAGGTTTACTTTTTCATCAACGTTGTGTATGTCACATTATTAATTTGATTGTAAAAGATGGATTGGAATATATAAAATCACCTTTAGATAAAATTAGGCAATCAATTAATTTTATAACTATATCACCAGCAAGAAAGCAAGCATTTAACAGTTTATGTGCAGAGTATGACTTAGAAGAGAGATCATTTGTCACCGATGTATCACATAGATGGAATTCTACATATCTTATGTTACATTCGTGTGAAAATTATGATAACATTATTTCAATGTATTATAATGGTAGACATACATATGGACCCGAACATAATTTAGAAGATTGGGAATGGTCTCTTGCATTTCAAGTGAAAAATTTCTTAAAACCTTTTTTCGATGCCACGAAGGAATGTAGCGGTGTTTATTATCATACATCTTCAATTGTTTTACAACATTTTTTCTATATTGCACAAGCATTTAAAAAACATAGGAGTTTGACAATTTTTGTTAACGTAATTTATTCTATGGAGGCAAAATTTCGTAAATATTGGGAAGAGATACCATCTTTATTTTTATTAGGTTCAGTGATGGACCATCGACTTAATTTAACTGGCACAAAAGCTACTATAAAGGGGATTTCAAATTTCATGAATATAGAATTATCACATGTGCATATAGAATCTATGTTATGTGAAATGTATAACTATTACGCTAAAAAAATGGTCAGTGTAGTTCTACTACCCAAAGTTCTTTTTCAAAAAATACATCAACAAATGCAGAAAATTTTTGGAATTTTTTAGAGACCAATACTAGTGTTCCCTCATTTAATTCTAGTTCGTCAATATCTAGAGCAGTAGATGTCAGTGGTACTGGTACAAATCTTGAAATTCCCTCTGAGTTAGCTAGGTATATGTGCGTGGACGTTCGTAGTATGTTACAACCACAACAATTAGAGGAATTTAATCTTTTATCATGGTGGAGGTGTAACGAAAGACAATATCCAATTGTATCAAAAATTGCTCGCGATCTACTAACACATCCGATGTCTACGGTAGCATCGGAGGCTGCATTTAGTTTAGGTGGTCGAGTTTTATGTGACGAACGATCAAAACTAAAAGAAGATATATTGGAGGCTTTAATATGTTTGAAGGATTGGGAATGTGCGGAATTACGCCTTCAAGAACAAGTTGACAGCATAATGGCCGAAGAGTTACAGCAAATTCAAGCATCTATGATATTGTAAGTTTTTAAATTGATTAGTTTAAAATAAATGTAATTTTTAAAATTTTTTTGTATCAAGAAAAATTGTACACGAAAGTCGAAATATTTTATTCGTGTACAGTTTTAACTCCGCCTACGATAATTGTAGCCGGTCCCAAAGCCCGGATAAAGAAGGAGGGTTTACAATGTAAACTTTACATTTTTAAAATTTATTTAATTTATAACACGTATAAACTGTGAAAAAAAAAAAAAAAAAAAAAAATCGAGCCGGCTCGACCCGCAAAGGCTTGCGACGAAAGCTCGGGCCAAGCCTCTTTTTTTTGCTCGGCTCGGCTCAAGCCTAAAAAAACTCGGTCCAAAAAGTACGAGCTTTTTTTTTTTTTGACTCGGGCTCTACTCGACTCGGCTCGTTGCCACCCATCCCTACTACCCTCGTATGATTGGCACAGGCCCATTCAGAGTGTAATTCAAAATAATACAAGTGCATTCGTGAAAAAAACTTCTGTGACACAAAAAAGCAAACAGCTTGTAAACAAGCAAAAGTGCTCAAGATTTTTGGTAAAGAGAACTCTTCCCCGTTGATTCATTTCTATTCATTTCATTTTATAGAAGTTTTGTCCTATATCTATAATCTGGCTTCCTACTTTTACTTCATCATACGTTTTCATAACCAGGTCGGTAAATTTTTGTTCTTTGTTTGATTCCTAACGTGATTTCACATTTTTTACCAAATTTTGGATGTCGTGAATTTGGCCTCTTTATATTTCTTGTATTGTGTGCTATTAGATGATCATTTAAGTTTTCACAGGGGTTTGTAATCCACTTCGCATCTTGCTGTTCTTAATGATTTTTATGGTTAGGTTATGTTAGTTTAGATGTATTTGCATTGATACTTAGGGTAGCCTGTATAACTAAAAATTCAGAAATCTCGACCCATACACAAGAAGGCAACACAATAGCGCCTTCAAAGCAGAGCCAAAGTTCCCTGTCAATTTCTCACGCAACAGGCAGTAAATTAGATGTCATTCCTCTTTCTGGGCCAAGATGGGTATCAGATTTATTGCCAATGCATGGAGCCTACTTTATTGGAAACGATGGCCTTTCTGAAATGGTTTTTGATTTGTTTTGCTTGGACAATTGCAGAGCAATTCTTCCATCAATTGCAACGCCTGAACATGAAACAAACCTATTGAATTTTATTTTCTCACCTCGGCAAGTTTGATTGTAGATGTGCATTTAAAAGATTATTATCCAGTCATATCGTGATCTGTTGGTTGTAACACAACGTGATTCAACAAAATACTAGAATGAGCTACCCCAATGGAAGATTATTGGTAGTCATGAATGCTTCATGACTTCTCACAACAGCTTGCATCAAGACTGGATCAGAATTTCTAGTTAAAAGCTGGATCAGTTTCAACATTATAGAAAAACATTTGTCTGTGGTTTTTAATAGTTTTGTTGCTATCAATACTTGTCTGTGGTTTTTAATAGTTGTGTTGCTATCAATCACTGGAACAGTTTAGGAAGATGAATGCTAATATTCATACGTTCCTATTGTATTGCTATTTGAACTCTTATGCTGAATTTGGGAGTGGGCAATGGATTTCACTTCCTGGGTCAATGTTTGAAGTCCTTAGTGCATGTGTTACAAATGGTTTCTTATCATCTTGGAGTAGTTGTGGAAAAAGAAGAATCAAGAAATCAGTGCACCCTGACTTCAATTGCAATTGCTTTTCTTTCCGCATCGATCATCTACATAAATCATTCTGTATTTGCTTATTTTTCTTAATTACCCACAAGTTTTTCGTGCATTTGCTTTGTAACACTGACCTTTTTGAACATTTCACTTGTTACTGGATAGCTGAATATGCAAGGCCTGCGAAATTCTATTTTGAACCACATGAGGGTTGGGGTCTTCACAACCGAGCGACTAATAGCAGGCGATTTGAATGCACTGTACAAACATGGCCAACAGTTGAGAACATGCAGCGCAACCTCAAGTAACAGCCATGATCAGGTAATGGATCGAGTGATTAAGCTGGTGAAGAAATTTGACAAGATAGATACTGCTAAGGTAATTAGCCAAGTATTCCCTGATCATATATTTTTTCCATCCCCAAAAACTATATTGCCAATTCTAAAGATGTTTCTTTTTTTTTTTGTTATGAATTAAAATAATATTAACACAATGTTTTATATACCACAGGTTACTGAAAAAGCTGATTTCCAGAAGGACCTGAGCCTCGACAGCCTTGATAGAGTTGAACTTGTTATGGCTTTTGAGGAAGAATTCTCCGTTGAGATACCTGATGCTGAAGCAGACAAGCTTAAATGCTGTGCCGATGTTGCTAAATATGTAATTTCTAGTGCTGATCAGAAAATTTGAGAGATTTTTAATTGTATTATACATTAATTATCTGGTGATTCAGTTCGTTCGTGCATTCAAATGTCCCTTCAAATTGTGTCCTCTTAGATTTTCGTATAAACTACTCTTGAATGCAAGATTTCTTGAATTTCATCTCAGTTTAAAACAATTTTGTTTGTTTTTATTCTTTACCTTTCTTTTTATGGTCTTGATTTACATGCTATCGTTCTGATTATTAATGTTAATTTTTTCTCTTATTCGCCTTTTTCATTATTGACAAGACAAGAGAACTTCATTGATGTTGAAGAACTGGCGGCAGTTCCCTGTCGCTTGAAGGTACAGTTTCTTTTAGAACTAAATACATTTTTGTGTACGCAAGCTATTAACATTCCCCCATCAACACACACAGACACATACACACAAACACTCACTCCACGCTACACACACCTGCGACTCATATTGTGACTAAAGCGCCATCCACACGAGCTGCTTGTTAACTCGATTCTTCATTTTCTTACACGACCTCTACCGTATCTCTTGTCTTGTGTCCGTCTTTCATGCGCGCTTGTGAGGCATCAAATGAATATTATGTGTTGTGTAAGTACGGGTGCCTTCACCAATTGATGTCAGTTTTATACCTTTATGTTTCTCAGTGAAAGATTGCCGGCAGGGAGAACTCTCTGGCAGATGATGAACTTTAACACAACAGATTCTTTCCAAGTTTGGAATTGCATGAAGATGGGACGGAAGATCAATGAAGAATTCCCCGTGATCATCCGTTGTGCCCTCTGCCCATGATTTACTTGTCGCCCCGCTGGTGCCACATAAAACAGCCACCGAAGCACCTACATATATATATGAACACAAGTTAAAGCTCGATTGGTAATCAGTACTTGACGGAATCGTCCATCCTAATAGACAAGTCATTTAGGTTTTCTGATCTCACAAGTTGCGTGTACTAGAGTTTGGTGCGTACAAGAAATCCATGTCGTGGGCTGTTACTTCCTGACATTCTAAGCTGTATTTGACTCATGGTTTCATTTCTCAACTATGAATGAAAGAAACTAAATACGTAATATAATGGAGTACTTGAGACACCGTTGGTGACTTTCCACTTTATCAAAACATGATGATAAAAAAGAAAGAGGAAATGGGTTGCTTTGTCATGTATATGTTAGGGAAAAACTAAGCAGATCTTATTTTAAGGAATCAAACTCAATATTCCTCCAAGAATTTGGAACATCTCCAGTTATAGGATTAAACAAACTAAAAAACTTGTTAACTAACCCGAGATAGGATTCATTAGCATAGATGCTTTGTTGTGGCAAATAACTTTGCCATCGATCACAACTGTCGAGAGCTTTTCTTCGCCATATCCAGCCCACTTTACCGATTCTTCCCTACTCGACGGCTCAATAATGGAGTTCTCCTGTCCGGCCATAGCCATCCCGAGACAAAAGAAGAGTATGAAATTGAAGAACGCCATCTTCACAAGAGAATCCATGCTCCAAGAATGGCTCATTTTCTTGTGTTTTTGCTTACTAACTTTGTATCAACGCAAGAAGGAATGAAGGGACAATGAAAAGTTAGCTACCACCTTTGGGTTTTATACTTGTGCCTGCATGGTCATATGCCCTTTTCAATAAGTTGGAATGACTATTTTGGCCTTGATAATATAATTATTTTTTGATCTTTGCTTTTAACTTAGATTTAATGTCGCCTTCTTCATCATGTAGAGTAGAAATTCAGGAGATGGGAAATGGGAATGGTAATGGTTTTTGGTTGGTAGCCTAATATTATCCCCTTACGAATCGTTTTAATCATAAAATATTATACAATCCACGTCTATGGCTTTGGTAATCATAAAATATTATACAAGTTTGAGTTAATTTGTCAAGCCTGCCCCAACTATTTTTATTGACATGATTACACTCTTTCGCAATAAAAATCTTTTCTTTTCTAGTACTAAAATATAAGGGTCCGTTTGATTGTAAATGTGGAATTTGGGTGGAAAGAAAATGTTTTATAGGTAATTGAATTGCTTAAAAAATGTTTTACTGAGAATTGTAATTAATTGTGTTTGATTGATATAATTTTTCACATAGAAAATATTTAAATTTGGGATTTTTTGGTGTTCGTTTGGCTTTGTTTTTTATGGAAACTGTCCATTGAATGAATTTTTTTTTTTTTAACAATTGGTGATAAAATTTGTTTCCCTTGCCAACAAAAAAGGGGAAAAAAAATCAGAACCTTGAAAATGTGTATGTGTGGGGGGAGGTGGGAAAAATTTTGCCAAGAAAATTAACCCTATCAAACACCTAACATGTTAGAAAATGAAAAATCAATTCTATTTTTCATGGAATTTCCACCCTATCAAACACAATCTGAACCATGTTAGGCTTACAAAAGAATTTGACAAAAACCTTGACAAGGTTTTTGTCAAATTTTTATGTACAAATGGCTTTATTCAACACAACCTAAGGGTCCATTTGATTGCAAGGTGGAAAATGAGTGAAAAAAAAATGTTTTACAAGGAAAAAATTTTCATTGAAATTGTTTTACTGATAATTGTAATTAATTGTGTTTAATTTGTATAATTTTCTATGGAAAATGTTGAAAGTTTGGAGTCCGTTTGGCTTTGTTTTTTATGAAAATTGTTCATTAAAGTGATAATGTTTTCTACTATTAGGTCTAGAATTTATTCTAATTGCCAAAAATAAAAAAATAAAAAATAAAAAATTGAAAAAAAATAATCATACTGAATATCATTTGTTTGGCTTTGTTTTGCATGGAAATTGTCAATAAAAGTGAAAATCTTTTTTACTATTGTGTCTAGAATTTCTTCCAAAAAAAAAAAAACTGGAAAATATTTTCTCACCAAATATATCAAGAATTTATTTTCCTCAAAAATGTGGAAAATTTAGAAAGTTGGAAAATATTTTTCCGGGAAAATTTCGTCAATCAAACACTACAAAAGTTGAAAAATGGAAATAAAATATTTGGCCGATCAAACGGAGCCTAAGTGTAATGTTATTTAACACTACTAATGTTAACGCGAGTCTAGGGACAACACTAGTAGCACTAAATTACACATTTAATTAAATATAACGAATTATGACTCACTTAATAGGCTTATGAGCGCAGGAGACCAAATTTTTTTTTTTTTATTAAAGGTTGACACACACACCCAACTTTTTTTTTTTTAAACTTAAGGGCTGTCAACGCAGATAGCCCTTAAGTTTTAAGTTTTATTTTTTATTTTTTTGACATTTTTGTTCCAATTTTTTTGCAATAATTTATTTTTTTTATTTTTTTATTTTTTATCCATACATTAATTGATGATTATTGCGATCTTCATACTTATGAAATTAATAAAAGTTGTTTGAACAAGAAGATAAATATAAAATCAAATTGACTTAACATAAACATACAATTAAAATGAATACAATACAAATGCGACTTAATGATAGTCATCATCGTGAAACCCTGGGAACTCTCCATAGTCATTGCTAGCAATGTTGGTGTACATATTATCTTCATTATCATTCCACGAGTATTGTGGTTCACATGGCTCGTCCATCAGTTGCGTCCTGATGACATGGATAGAAAATAGATTAAACATATTATTGGGAAAAAAATTAAAGCTTAAACATGATATCGTCTATCAACTCACCTCGGTTGGAAAGTTGGGACAAGTTCTTCTATCATGTCCACTGCGATCATATCCACGACAATTTCTCCGAGATTGGGACATGGATAACTCCTTCGATGACTTCAATCGCTTTCCGTACCCTTTCATCCTAATCGGAGTAGGATCAACCACATGTTAGGTACTTTCTTTACTCTTGTTCTTCATCTTACTCATTCGCATATCACCGCCGTCGTCGACATTCTTTACATGTAATTTCAAGTCACGAAACCCATCCATTAGAAATGTGGTTCGAGCATCGGTCAAAGCTCCCTCGTCAACCAACTTTGATGCAGTGCACGACAACATCCCATGTCATGAAATTAAAGAATGACCAGTAGATGGATCGACAATTGGTTCAAAAATGGGAATTGCTTTTGCAGTCTGGATCCATCGACGTACAATATAGTGGTCTGATAACAACATAACATGTTTCCTGATCATTGATGAAAGCATGTGACGACATGGATATCCTTCGAACTCAAATGTCCGACAACTGCATGTTATAATATCAGTCATCGTGTAGTGGAGAACCTCACGTTGTCGATCATACGTTTTTCCATTCTCAAAACGCATGACAGAATATGTTTTGAGACCCTCGTATGTTGATGTCTTCGAACAAAGATAGTAAGTACTCTGTGAAAACTCTGTCTGAAAGCGTAGGAAATTTGTCTTTGTGTAGATGCTGGCCATCTGAACTTCCATTGTGAATGACGTTGTCATCCGAGGCTGCTCGTTCAAGTCAGTATGAGTTGCAGCCAATTCCCCATGTCGTTGGTGTGCCAGGGCATTGGAAAATCTTGTGATGAAATCCATCAACGTATTTTTCTTGTCCACGTATCTTTTGAAGAATGCATGGTTGATTTTTGATCGCTGACCGCTAGACATCCATGCAGAAAAGATGTGTCTCACGTATACTGGTATCCAACGGGTTCGTATTTCATACATATTGCACAACCACTCGTTATCCCCTAGGCGAGTGGTCTCCATCACTTCAGACCAGCGGCTTTCGAACTCGTAAGGACTCTCAGACTCCATAATGTTGTTTACCAGATTATGGTACATTTCCTTATAAAGTACGTGACCCATCTTCTCTGGAAATTTGTTCAATATGTGTCATAAACATAATCTATGCAGTATGTCGGGAATACCTGTCCGACTGCTCTCGAAATGGCACCATCTTGATCAATGATAATCATGCCAGGACATTGTTATGTTGGCATGGCTTCTACAAACTTTGAGAACAACCAAATGAAAGAATCAGCTTTTTTATTGCTCAGTAAGCTGCATCCAAATACAATAGTTTGACGACAATGGTTGACACCAATAAATGGTGCAAACACCATCGAGTACTTGTTGGTATTATAGGTCGTGTCAAACACAACAGCGTCTCCGAAGTAGACGTATGAGCTCCTGGAATCAGAATCAGCCTAAAAACACCGAGCAAGCACTCCATCCTCATCAGTCTCGTATGCATGGTAGAAGCTCGGGTTCTTTCTTTTCTCTAGCTCAAAGTATTCTATTGATGTTTCTGCATCATGTCCAATGTGTTCCCTTCGAAGGTCTCTTTAGTGGTTCCTAATATCGTGCCCAGAGCAACCAATCGAAGATGGACCACCATCATCTATCTCCATAAGTCTGATTTGTTGGCAAGTATGAATATTTGCGAGTGAAAATTACTCTACAAGCACTTTTTTCGTAGCTAAAACTTCACGATGCGATCGTAGCAGGTGAACCTTGCTCGGTGTGGAAAGTGAGTGATTATGCGCCTTGGAAAAATGGCTCATAGCCCAAGAATTTTGTGTCTGCTTTTTTACAACTGTTAACTTGGCGGTGCAGCCACAACGGGGGTCTCCACGATTTCTTTCTTTTGAATAGGCCACCAAATCTTTAAATTTCATTTGGTGGGTTTCATCTTTCTGGCCTTGTTTGAAACAAACATATGATTTCCAGACAACTGTTCGTTTGTGCGTTCTTTCGACTACTACCGATGCGTGCACTGAACCTAGCTAATTTTGTATACTCATTGTAAAAGTTGTATACATCGTCTAATGTTTCAAACTCTTGCCCAATTTGTGAAATCGTACCTGCGTGAACTTGTGGTATAAATACATTATCATCTACTTCCATTCCTACAGCATAAAAATTAAATTAAATTAAATTAAATGCGTACAAAATCACATTTCATTACGAATATGACAAAAAAAAAATTATTGTACTCACTTTAAAAATAGATAATACACCACGATAAATCCAAGACAAGTAAATATCTCACTGAAATAAACTAATTGCTGAAGAAAAAATTTGGGCCTAAACTTATAGTGAATGAAATCTGCTCTGGTTGAGAAGATGAGACTAGAATGCATTGGTTGCTCAATGGTTTTGAGAAGCGAATTTATAGTCAATTCAGTAAAAAAAAAAATGCAAAATCTGATGGATATGACAAATCAGTAGGAAAAAATGAAAAAGTTTCAACTTGGTGACAAAAGAAAAAAAAACGTCAATCAAAAAATTAAAGTTGGCCAAAGTATCTGTCAAAGACTGATAGAAAAATTGTGAAACGGAAACGTGAAAAAATTTATGGCCCCTACTTTGTCACTTAGGGATGTCAGCGTTGACAACTCTTACAATAAAAATAAATAAATAAATAAAACTTTAAAAAAAAAAAAAAGTTGGGTGTATGTCAGCCAAAGGCTGACACACAGACATTTTTTTTTTATCTCTTGCGCGTGTTAGATTCATACTCAACAAGACTAGTGCTAAATATCATTATACCTGAATAAAAAAGGTCAAAATGAAAATGATTGTCAAATCGATATATGTGACTTGTGAGTCTAGGTGGCATTAATCGATACGTCATATGAGAATTGTATCTTTACATTCAAGATATCCTTGCAAGGTTGTGTCGATATTTGCTGAAGAACTGTGCAAAAAATAATGAGCAATTTTCTTAAACACATAGTAGTATACAATACAATTTGTTTGTTCAAAATATTGTTAATACTTTACAAAACACATCAACAATGTATGTTACACTCATCCTCAGCAATGGCGTAACCCCAATACTCCACTGACGAAAACAAAAATCTGGCCAAAAGCTCATCACAAGAAGAAGCGGACCGCCATTGCCAAAATAATTTCTTTTTTATCAAGATCAATCTGCACGTCCAGGGGTCTACTTCTCCCCATTTCACAACCTTTTGGATGGCAGATGATGGTGGCTGTGACAAGGGGGCTAAATAAATTTAATGAAGGCAGTGGTGGTCCGATGGATTTTGTGGAGGTGACGACGTTGGTTGGAGTGAGATGCAAAGGTCGTGGTTGACTATTGTAGTGGTGGCGGAGGCAGGATTAGCGACGGTGGTAGAAGGATGATGTGGTGGTTTTATTGTAAGGGTTCGGGATGGAATTCCATCCAAATATTTTTTAGGAATTTGAAAGTAAGTGATTGAGAATTAAAGTGAATATAAATTTGTGCAAGTTGCACATTGTGATTGGTTTCTAAGATCACGGTCGACTTTAGGCCTTTTATTAGTTAATCTTGGTAAAGCTGCCCAGGCGGCTTTTGTCCTTAAATGAATATCAGAACTCGAAATTCTCTTTTCCGATATGTAAATTCATACAAATTCATATATTGCAATGGACCAAAGAAATACATGTAGTATACAAATGTTGGTTCGACAATTTCAAGCCAAAACAAATCTAGAATCGGGTTTTTTTTTCTCTTAGAAATGAGCGGAGACATTTATTGGTGTGGTGTGATACATTCCAACTTACCAATAAGTTTTCACTTAGTAAGCAATAAATATTTTCTACAACTCTGTCATTCAACAGTGTGTTTACAAGCAAATCTTACGAGTCTACGTCTTTCTTGTTTAAATACAAGTAGCTTTTCTTCTTAGAAAAACTAGTTAATGTAGGCACCGCAGAGAATCCAGAATACCGTCCATCTTTCTTTGTTCTGCATACATCAGCAATATACCTAAGAAGCTCGTGATTTTGAACAAATGGCTGCGTCACATATTCTTCATATGGCATCCACTGAAAATAAATAAACAGCTCAAATAAGACTTTTCTTTTAGTTATTGACAAACATTCTTTTAAATTTAGGTACTTGCAAGATGTGCATATAAGAATTGTTCTAAGAGTATTCTAAAGAATAACTCAAATGCCATAGCTACTGATTCAGAAAAACCATCCAACCAAGAATTCCCCACACGAAAGCCACCAAGTCGTGCCATATGTTCACCAATACCATGAAATTATCACTTCATTGGGAGTTGCGAAAGACTGCTCCTACACCTCAAGATCAAATGGCTTTTATGAAATTGGTGCCAAAGCTCTACCAAGTTCAGCTGGCAGGGGGTAAATGACGACTATCTTTCTACTTTGAATCACACATTAAGCCCTTGGACCAATGTCTCACATGTGAGGAACATAACCAGTTAAAGGTAATTTTGGAAGGAAAGCATCTGTGTGGATCCAAATGCTATGGGATTAAAGGTTAGGGACCCAAGTAAAAACTGAGCGAGGATCCAAGCATTCTTTAGAGTTTAGAATGAGGGATCTAGGTGCATAGTTCCCTTGAGCTTCTATGCGTCATTCATTTGCTTGTGTGGTAGTAAAATACTTGAAGAACGTGTTGCATATGCCAGACTTGGGAAATCAGCTGAAAATAGAGAAGAGGAAGTGGGGTACGTGCAATCATGCATTATCATAAATAGAGAGAGTAACTTGGTTTTTGCTACTGGACTAGGAAAAACAAGCAAGGTGGCTATGATAATAAGTTACTCAACAAATTTTCTGAGAAAATAACTTCTCTACTTGATTACTCATAATATGCCAACTGATTATACCTTTGCTGCCTCTATCTCTGCTTCCTGTGGTTTTATGTCAAAGGAGAGTGGTTGCATCATGCACACGAAGAATAAATCTGACTTATCAAAGAATGACTTGTGGCTCTGTCTGGAAATCATGGCATGAATTTACTCAATATACAAGGCAATAGAAAACTAACAATGATAGGAAACAGGCAAATACTGGTCTCAAAAGGTACTGGATGATAGCCAAATATGTATAGCGTTTAAGAAAATAGCCCATTCTTCAAATACATGAAATAAATGATTTTGGGCAAAGGAGTACCTGAATGCCAGTATTTCTACAAATTTTGAATCGATCTGGAAATAGAAGCAAGTAAAGAACAGCATTCTTAATGGATTTCGTGCACAAATACTGAAAATGCAAATCCAAGTATGAACATAACATATAAGTTGTGCACATCACACTTACTCCTGTCTCTTCTTTCACTTCTCTCACTGCAGCATCACATATATCTTCACCCTGGGAATATAAAGATATAAATGAAGGAAAGGCCTTTGACACTTTTTCCTTTTATAATTTTTCTTTGAATACGGCAATAAAATTACTGGTAGGACATACCTCATCAACGACTCCTGTCGGAAACTTCCAGGCACCCGTTCCACGGAAGGTTCCACTCTTTTCCTGGACAACTAGAACCTAGTACAGATGCTGAGAGGTTAACACAAGGGTCCCAAGAAATAAAATATCAAATATCCATGCAGAAATATATGCAGAGTGCAAAACCAACTACAGCATCATTCTGAGAAACTTGCATAAAAAGGGCTGCAAGAGGTTAAGGACTATTATGTCAGGGTACCTGATCATCCCCACACACACATCAGTGGACCCATAAAAGGGTAGGAGGAGGTTAAGGACTAATATTTAAGATGTTCAAGTTTCTTCATTGTATTTTGGAGGTGCATTAGCATAACCAGTGGACCACTGATATAGAGAGGCAGATATTGTCTCGAGGAAACTGACACACTAACATGCCTTGAAGCCAGACTGCTTTCTACATATAATCCAGATTTAGCAACCATGACAAGTTATCTTTTTAGAGGTACTCGAAGTCTGATATCTATTATGTAAACCCCTTAGAAGTGCTAAATGGACTCAATACACAACCAGAGTATCTAACCAAACCAAAGAAGCTAACACATTAAATGAAAGAACAAGTTAAATGTAGATATACCTCATTCTTTTCATTCACGACAAAACCACCAATACCGACTCGATGTGAGGCGCCGGCTGGCAGAGTATTAGCAATTCTAGGAAGCCAATGCACAAGCATTATGTATTTAGCTTCTGCGTGGTGATAATAAAATCCTTCCTGAAAAACCAAATATCGGCTATAAAAAAAGAGTGGGCAATGAAGTAATATGGCATTTTGTCACGAGCTTCCTCATTTCAACTAGGATCAGATTCTGCATCAAAATAATTCGAACTAGAGAACAAACTAACCTTAACAGCTGACTCAACAAGATTTACAAGCTCAATAGGCATTTTAATCCAGACACCTTTTTTCCCCTGCAAAAACATCCACCTATTACTTAGCACATGAAAATATAAAAAAAAAAAAATTCCTATTCACCTCTTCCTTCAGAGTAAAACTATGTAATGGTTACAAAATTGCTCTAATGCTTGAATGTTTATCGACCCAAAAGACATAATTTTTTGTAATGTTAAAATATGAAGCATTACCACCTAGAGACCGAGGAGCTGCAAGTGCAACTGGAACTTATCCTCGCTTCCCTCCAATCATATACCTAAGACCCTAAAATTAGTATTCAATTTTTAGTTATATTCCTAATGCCCTTGTCCATCTGAACCTCTGGTTTTTCCCTCCTCTATCCCCCCTAAAGGAGAGGGAATAAACCCAAACTCTGAAAAGATTTTTAGCTTATTTTCTCATAAGATTTTTAGCTTATTTTCTCATAATACTGCATAAATGTTAAAAACAAGGAACTACATTTTGCATGTCGAAAAAGAATGTCAGTGAGTGTCCACCCGCTAAATATGTAGCAAAAATCAGTTAAACTGAACAAAAACTTCCATGACAATTAACAAACATTTTGATTATGCAAAAATGTCCACCAATCAACATTATGAATTCATAACATATGCATACCTAGACAAAAATCAAAAAGGAAATCTTCAGAATCTCAAATATCAGAAACCTAATTTCATGCACTTAGCAGTTCACATGTACAGAATTCTTTATTGCTTTTTCTTCTTTTTTTTTTTTTTTTTTTTTTTTTTCGTTTTTTTGTTTTTAGCAGTATCAGTTTTGCCGATTATGGAACATATCTGCATTCCACATACATGTATCATGGGCAACTTCATACAAAAATCAAACACACAGTGTCATGGAAGTACTGGCCAGTCTGTAATATTTCATGTGATCAGAAAACAATGCACCCAAGCAAATAGAAAAAGATAAAAGATAGTAGTCAAAAACTATCTATGTTAATGCCAGCCAGTCTGATCAGTATCCTACATACATGAAAAAATGTTTTTTTAGCAGCCAGTCCTTTTGTTTGACACCATCTAATTGATGATTGATGAAGAAGGGCAGGTTTGCCTTTTCATTATCAATCGTGGTCAATATGAATCCTCACTCGAGCATTATAACTACCCAAAGCATGGCAACACACATATTATACATGTTCAGAAACATGATTCCTTTGGCATTTTATTGGATCTCGTCTTTGCCCTTTCCTTTATTCAGGCATACAAGTACAACAAGAGAACTTATTTGAAGCCGAAAGAGAAACTCAGAACTTCCAGAAAAGTCATTCCATTTTTAGCTTATACCAAGAAACAAATTCCAGTTTATATAAGTCGAATCCAACTTGAGTCATTAAATCTTGGGCCAACAGTTGTATATTAATCTACCTTCTCTTAATTATCCTTTCTACGATCAACACTTTTTTCCCTTCTCACTTGAGATACCTTGCAAAACTCCTTTTCGGTTTGGTCAACTACTTTTCAGTTTCGTTCTTCAAGTCCAGAATAACATAATTCCCCAACCATATTAGTATCAACATTATTGCGATATATACATGAATATAAACTATCAGTCATTTACAGCATAAACGCAAGAAATTGCCCTTTGGTTGACTCTAAGATAATCAGCAAAAAATATATAAACAAATCCAATACCTGCTGTCTCCAATGAGAAAGCGAGGCTCTAAGTAAAGAAACAAAGACACCAGCATCCATAGACTCATTGGTCATTTCCACCATGACTCCTCCATGGTCATCGTTTCTGGCATCTAATATTCTCTCCACTTGTTGAGTTTGCTTCTCTGATGACACCTGAGAGGCGGAGGAGGAACTCATCCAGAATCTGCTATTCAAGGAAATTCCAAATCTAGCGTAATTCAATTTCCCTGAAACAATCAAGAAAGACCCAAAAATTTCATGCTCAATAAATAGAAAATCTTCAATCAGTTAACAAAATTAAAAGAGTTAGATTCAGGAATTCATATATTTGGGACCTTTGGCTTTGAAGGTCTGTTTTACAGTGGAGAAAGGGCGTATTTTGGAATTAAGATACAGAGTTCTTGAAGTAGTGAAACATAGAATGGAGGATCGAGATGCAAATTTCGTACACGTCATCATGTCATATATATTCCTATTTTATAGGGGATCGGGTGGAGGATATAATAGCTATTCAAATTCAACGGGATCAAATATATCAAAAATGGGGAACAAAATTTATTGTGATTTGTCCGGCAAAGAGAGTGAGTCGTCGCGTAGAGTCTGAATTGAATATTTAAACGGTCGTCCAACCTCTCTCAAATTTCCACATACTGGTTCAGCCGTGTTCTTCGGGATTTTTCTCAGTTCAGACTTCAGAATTGTAAACAATCTTTAGCAGTTACACAAAGGTTTGTTTCGCGCGGTTCCGCTAACAATTAAAAGATGGTTCACACGATTGTATAATGAACAAACGTATCGAAACAAAGTCCCAACAAGGAGTTCTTTATTTACGAAGATTACAATTTGCAAGAACCGAAATGTCTCCACGGAATACAAACATACGAAACAATTGAAAGTTTAACGAGAAAAACTAAAAGAAATGAAATTACATAATTCTTTATTCGAGAGTGATTGATTAGGGAGTCATTTGATTCTATGATCGATTAGGGAGTCATTTGCTTCTATGTCTTCTCTTCTTTTTATATATTTTCTGACAGTTTTTGTTGTGGAACCGTTTCACAACTGTTCGTCGTCCTGTAATTACCCATTTTTTCCATAATGGCTGACTAATTAAGGAATTGTCATTTTAACTGCTGTCATTACTTCCATCATTTAACTGCTTGCAATCGAAATTCTTGGATCATGAAATGTGATAAGATTGCATATTAACTGATTCAATAACCATCGCCTTAAGTAATCGCCAGACACTATATTTGCCCAAATCTTGGGCGTCTCGCAAGTTTGGACGAATATAGGGTTGCTACTCTAAATAACAATAAGACAATATACTCGCCCCAATCTTGGGCGTCTTGCAGGCTTGGACGATGATGGGGTCGTCGCTCTGAACGACAATAAGGCACTATACATGCCCCAATCTTGGGCGTTTTGCAGGCTTGGGCAATGATGGGTATCTGCTACATAATTTCGTCTTGAGTTTTTTACATGGTCTCATTTGGGCCTATCCTTCGAATTTTCTAGCTAGGCTCACTTCCTTGGACCATTTAATTAGGTTTCATTTTTGTATGTCAACAATTACCCCTCAATATGGCAAAATTAAATCAATTATTAATCATATGGCATATTCGTTCTTTGTATTTTCCCGCGATAATTGAAATCCTAAAAAGGCGAAAAATCTCAATCATTATTTTGTTTGGCGATGACCTTCTATATCCCAAAAAGTGCAATATCACGCTACTCCTATAAACCAAGAAACACACTACTTCATTGCGCCATTATACATACGTCTTGCATCGTCGCGTTTTTATAAAGATCAATGTTCATCTTTTTGCTTCTCTATTCAAACACTTATGCTTCCAGAACCTTCAAAAAAATTAAAGTTTGTATTAGATGGCGATTTCAGACAACTCTCTTAGCTTCGAAGACTTTCAACAACTACTCACAAGACCATATGTGAATCCCGCGCTTTCGTCATCTAATGCTGACCTCAATGAGTTCTACCTGGGTCCATCATTTAATGATACTGATTCTGTGGGGCAAGCCGCGGTGTGCCAGTTGTTCCCTTGCACTCAAGATCCTCCTTTTCTGAATCATTTTCCATTAAAGATAATCCGTGAATGATGTATTCGCACTTGGCACAAAACCGATACTACTTTTCGTCTTTGGCATGCACGTATGGTAAATCATGACCCCACCAATACAATTTTTGATTGCGCCAGGATTTCAGATCTATTGGGAGTCGATCTTCGTTCCCCAATATATGACTCCATTCTTTTCCTAATCGCTTTAAGTTTTTGGTCTTCTGAATATAATATTTTTGTTTTCCCCCTTGGCCCAATGTCCATCACTTTGAGGGATGTTGGAGCCTTAGTTAACCTTCCGCCCCTGAGCGATACCATTTCTCCAGCCCTTTTGGTGACTGCTGCTACCTCAAAATTTCAAAGAAGATTCATTGACTTTTACTCGGGCATGCAAAAACTCTATAATAATACTAGTGTTGAACCTACCTACGCTGAGCGTGTCGCTTTTCTTCAAGTTTGGCTTTGTAAATATATTCTTTGTGTACCAAGCTTGAAACCTTCCATCAGTTATTTGCCCATAGCACATGAACTAGCGCATGGTAGGCCTTTGAATCTTTATTCTTTAATCTTGGTTGCCTTTTATAGAGGCATGGCTTTCCTTCAGTCTCAATTAAGGAATGGTGCGTCAGTGGGCCTCTTTGGCTCGCTCAATTGTGGTTGATGGCATATTTCCCACAACTTGGTGCTTCATCTGCTCCTCCCAAATCCATTAGTTGTTATGGACTATTCATCAATCAACTAAGTCCTGTAAATATGTCTAATAGGGACATTTTTACCTTCTTTTATAACTTAAATTCAACCCCTTCTTTTTTTCCTTTCTCTGCTCACCAAGTTCCAATTTATGTACAATCTCCTTCCACCATGAATGATGTGAGCGCCTATTTGCCTATTTAGGTTCAGTACTTGGTTGGGAAAGAATTGTTCCACGACATTTTGACTACAACGAATGCTAAAGCAAGGGTTGAGCTATATGCTCCCCAATTTGTTGCCCACCAGCTTGGTTTTGGCCAAACATGGCTTGTTCCTCCTTGTTTTTCTAAGAGCTTGACAAAGCGTTTTCACGCCATTACTAAAGCAGAGACACAGGCCATTGAGGCTCGTAATGCTTTTTTGACAAACGGCTTCTCTTTGGCCCATTTCAATCCTACTTTTGTCGTCCACTCTCCCTTTGCACAATTATGGTCGTTTATGAAACACATGTTGTTTGCAACTGATGCCAACATCGCCTTCCATTTGCTGGAGAGGTCATGGACTTCTTCTATTTCCCCTATTCCTGCCATTCCTCTAGCTGCTAAGAATCATGTTTCTCCTTCAAAGTCCCATCCGGCTCACGTTAAACGCTCTTTAATTAATCGCATTCCATATGGCTCTTCATATGCTCCAACTGGGATAACTTATGATGTTTCCAGCCGTAAA
Source organism: Fraxinus excelsior (assembly GCA_019097785.1). Lineage (NCBI taxonomy): Eukaryota > Viridiplantae > Streptophyta > Magnoliopsida > Lamiales > Oleaceae > Fraxinus > Fraxinus excelsior. Next base: position 35,642,108 of record CM032625.1, on the reverse strand, counting down.
CGGCCAGCTTCAGCTTCGCCAGGCTTGCCCGATGGTGATGATGTTGTTGATGATGATGATACTCCTTTTGTCGTCAGGAGGAAGGTATTTGAATTTGTTTCTCTCATGCGGCGTTTTTTTATTCATGAAAAATCTTTCATGTGTTAACGTTTTACCTGGGTTTTCCAGAAGAACTCAACTTCTCTCTTGAAGACTCTACATTTACCAGTCCTTGTTCCATCACCTTCCACTGGAGCTTCTCCATCCAAGACATCTAAAAAAAGGACTTTACCTACCGTCCAAGAGTCTTTGATCGCACAGTCGATTAGAGAAATTCCACCTTCTCAGGGCGCGGACCCCCCATGCGTTGAACCGGAAGGTAATACAGATTTCATGGTCTTTTCCTTTGTTTGCATTATTAGCTTTTGACTCATTATCGCTTGCTTCCTGCGAGATTCTCGCAAATCTACCCATTGTAGAAGAGCCTGCTAGTTCAGATAAAGAGAAGTCCCCATAGGTGGTTGGATCAACTAGTGATGTGCCCCAATTTTCCAAAGCCCCTGACGAGGTAGCCTCTGTTTCATCTTTCATATTCACTTCATTTACTTGTAACGAAAATGCTAACTGCTTGCATTTTCTTTGCATGACACTGACACCATTTTACGCTCCATTCAGGATCTGTTTACTTCTTGGGAACAAGTAAAGACAAGTGCTACTTCTCTTCTTCAGCCAGTCTTCTTTCTGCTTCATCTGCTACATTCTCGGAAGAAAACATGAGCATTCTCAAGCAATCACTGCTTGAATATGTTTCCTTCATGGACATGGATATCAACAAGGCCAGTGTTTCTAGCCAAAGAGACAAGTTTGAGCATTTAAGTGCAAAAATGGCTCAAGCACTTGAGCTTCCTTCACTCAAACTTTCGTCTAATTTTAAGCTGACGTTGAAGATTATCCATTCAGAGATCAATTCTTTGATGGCCAGAAATGTCGAGTAGAATGCCAAAAAAACTCAATACATTCGTGCTGTAAACGAAAAGGAGTCCTTATTTCAAGAGATTGAGAAAGGCAAGATCAATCTAGACGAGATCTCCTCTGGGTTATAATTGAAGACTCTTTGATGATAAACCTAGCCGTAGAGATGAAGGCACTTCAAGCAAGGATGGACGGCTGCAAGGCTAGGTTAGCCGCCAAAAAACGTACTGCTTCCCATGAAGTTGAGCAAAATAAATCTCTAGTTGAGCGTTACTCAAAACTGGAAGTTGAAGAAGACTTTATGACCGAGCTATCTACTGTCTCCACTGAACAGGGCAATGAATGGGGAAAACTGAGAGAATGGATGCACTCTCTTTGGGGTCAGCTGTTATTAAGATACTAATATTTTGACTTCTCTTGTAGGACGATTTCATCTTATACTTTGTTCTTGTAATTTTATAATGGCAGCCACTATTGCCTGAAAATGTATTGGCAGCCAATTTGATCAATGGAATAGTCATTTTATTCCTTTATGTGATTGTCTTTTGCATGATGTTTGAAACAACATAATTGACGTTTTCTTTAATTATCAATACTCCCCAAAAATTCAATTGCTAACCTTGTGCCATATTCATGCACATTTCCCCTTGTAGAATCTTTACATGGAGTGAAACTCTTGATATTCCATATTCTCCTCAAAATTTGGACCTTCAATTTCGGTTTCTACGCATGTATCTGGTCATTCGTGTTATATCCCTTCGCCTTCAAACCTCTATAAAACTGTGTGCTTATTACATATCTATCGTCTTAATCCTTATTTTCCCTGAAACCCATCTATTGCCATCACTTGGCATCCAGATGATCGATCTTCCATATCCGAAAGATCAATTATTTCCTCTTTCAACCTAAATGACTCTTTCTTTTCCAATTTCGTCGTCTACTTTGATATTTTCTTTGGTACGGAAGGTATATGAAATATTTCTTTGGTGAAGTTCTTCTCGGCGCCCTTTCCATTCATGATCTCCAAAGGGATTTCTTGATGCGAGACAGCTGCTTGTTGAGAGTACTTCTTTGCCCACTCGCTTATCATTACAGCGATGCATTTAGGAAGGCAATGAAGACCAATTTACCTTTTCCCCGTAGTAGTTGATAGAAGAGCAATGATAGGTTGCCTCCTATTGCAGCTTATGTATTTTGTATCCCTTGATTTGTAACAATATTTAATAATGAAAGATTTATTTGAACGTATTTCACTCTTATTTTATTTGAGCGTAATCGTCCAACTTACTTTACTTGTTTTGATGACATGGTGTGTGCCTAAAATCTTGTTTTTATTTTATGAAATCTTATTATATCTATTCACTTTCCCATATGAAAGGAATGTACTTCTTTAAGTATTTACCATTGATAAGCCTTATATGCTTCGTGCCATCTAAATCTTCCAAATGGTAAGCTCCGTTAGGCAATATGCTTTTGACTCTATATGATCCTTTCCAATTAGGTAACTATTTGCCATACTTTGGACCTTTACTATCCAAAGGGAGTATCATCTTCCAAACTAGATCGCTCAGGCTAAAAGACTTGACTACAACTTTTCTGTTATAGAACTTAGTCATTTTTCATTTTTGAACCTGCAATCTATCTAGGACGTCCAACTTTAACTCGTCCAATTATAACAAATTTCGGGCTAGTGATTCTGCATATTCGCCATCACTTAAATTATTTTACAAGCCTACTCTAATCGATTACACATTATTTCCATAGGAAACATAACCTCTTGTCCATAAGTAAGTTGAAAATGAGTTACTTTGGTACTCGAACGTGGTGACGTCATATAAGCCCATAAAGCTTTATTTAAACATTCATGCCAACTTCTGGCATTTTCACTTATCATTTTACTTATGATATTTTTTAGAATCTTATTAGAAGATTCTGCATGTCCATTAGATTGAGCGAATAGGGTGTGGAGTTTACTAGCTTAACTTCAAACTCGCTCAAGAATTCTTCCACTTGATCTCCGTTAAAAGAAGTTCTGTGATCCATCATTAGAGTTTGCGGTTTACCAAATCTATAAATAATGTGGTCACGAATAAAGTCTATAATATTCTTCTAAGAAATCTCCTTTAGAGGTATTGCTTCTACCCATTTGGTGAAGAAATTGTCGCAACTATTATAAACATATGTTGTTTGGATGACGGGGGATAAATCTTCCCTATCAGATCTATCACTCAACCTTTAAACGGCCAATGTTTAATAATATGTGTCATTTATCTTACTGGCATCCTTTGTATTGGACCATACATTTGGCATGCTAAACAACTTTTTGCGTACTGGACGCATGATTCTCCCATCTTGGACCAAAAGCATCCATTCCTAATGATTAACCATCTCATTCTTTGGCCAGTCTGATGGTCTCTACATATTCATTCATGCACTTCAGCCATGATTACTTTGACTTCTTGCAAACTTACACATTTTAATAACACACCATTTGGGCGTTTCTTGAATAGCTCCTTTTCTATTAGTGTGTAGTTTAATGAACGTAACTTCATTTTCCCATTACCTTTCTTGTCAGGTTCTTTTAAGAATCTTTTTATTTCTACACTCCAATCTATTGCATCTCCACTTTGTATGCAATAAACATTAACCCTTATCGCCCTTCGTTGTACTACGGGCAATATTATTCCATATTCACAAGTGGATTTTAAATTTAGTACCTTTGAATATCCCGAAGCCATTTGGGCTAATTCGTTTGCTAAATCATTATACATTCTATTAATGTATTGAAGCTCCACTTGATCAAATTTTTTCAATAATTCTTGGACGATTTCATACTGACTTACGACAGAATCACTTTGGCATTTAAAATCACCAATCAATTGATAAATTACTAATTGGGAATCGTCCATAATGATTACATTTTTTTACTCCCAACTCTATTAGCAGCTCTAAACCTACAATCAATGCTTCGTATTCAGCTTGATTATTGGTACACATTCTATCCAAAGTGAGAGCAAACTTATAATAAATCCCTAAAGGATTTATTAAAATTATTCCTACTCTTGCACCTCCAAAAGTTTTTGATTCGTCGAAGTATAAAACCCAAGGTTTTAATTCGAATGAGTCAACTTCCAATTCAATTTCTTTAAGCATATCAATGCATGGGTGATCGGCCAAAAAGTTAGCCAACGTTTGATTTTTAACTGCCTTTTGGGATATATATTGTATTTCAAATTTCGATAATGTCAAAGTCCAAAGGCCTATCATTTGGTGTAAAATAGGGCGAGAAAATATATATTTAACCAAATTGACATTAGAAACTAAGTAAATAGTTACATGTCGTAAGTAAGCCCTTAGTTTCGTATGTGTGAAATATAAAGTAAGACATAATTTTTCTATAGGAGAATAATTGCATTCACATTTTGTTAACCTTCTACTTAGATAGTAAATCACCATTTCTTCACCAAATTGGTCTTCTTGCACGACCATTTCGACTATCGATTCTTGTTCAACCGATATGCATACTTTTATTGGCCGTAATTGGATATGTGATACTAACACTGGTGGACTTGACAAATATGTCTTCAGTCTATCAAAAGTCCTTTGATGTTCTTCCTTCCAGATGAACTCGTCCTGATTTTTTAGCTTTAAAAGAGGCAAAAAAACTTTCTTTCACCCTGTACAATTAGAGATAAAACGTCTCAAAAAGTTTATTTAACCTAGGAACCTTTGCAACTCTTTCTTGTTGCCTGGTGGTTTAGCCTCTAAAATGTCCTTTGCTTTATTTTTATCAAGTTCAATTCCCCTTTTGTGCACTAAGAAACCAAGAACGTTCCCTACATTAACACCAAATGCACATTTCAAAGGATTTAATTTTAGTTTATATTGCCTCATTCGCTCAAATGAGCATTTTAACTGTTCAAAATGGTCTTTCTCTTTAACAAACTTGACCACTATATCATCTATATATACTTTCACGAATTTGCCTATCATGTCATGAAAATTTCATCGTCCTTTGATAAGTTGCTCCTGCATTTTTTATGCCGAAAGGCATAACAACCCATTTAAAGCATCTCAAAGGCCCATGGCACCTAAAAGAAGTTTTATGTATGTCTTTTTCAACTATGTAAATTTGGTTATATCCTGAATATCCGTCCACAAAAGAATATATTACATGTCCGGCAGTTGAATTTATTAAAGAATCTACCGTAGGCATTGCATATTCATCTTTAGGCGTTGCTTAGTTTAAATTTCTAAAATCTATGCACACCCTAATACTACCATTCTTTTTTAACACCGACATGATATTAGACAACCATTCAATATATCTGGCTGTTCTAATAAAACCCACATTTAACAATCGTTCTATTTTTTTCTTTACTTCAGGCAATACATTAAGGGCGAAATGCCTATGAGGTTGTTTATGAGGCTTAAAATTTGGTTTAGTTGGTATCTGTGTTCTACCAAATTTTTATCTAAACCAGGCTTGTGTTCATATTCCCAAGCAAAACAATCCTTATATTCCTTTAATAAAGTGATTAATTTGTTACTTACCTCTTAACTGAGCATCTAGCTGACAAACGTTGGGCGATCTTCCCCTTCATCACCAATATTCACATTTATCAAATGGTCTTGTGCTTGAGCATACCCAGGTTTTGTAATCCTCATCACCTTATCATCTAGGTTCCTGGTAGGCGCTTCCTCTTCTAAGCAATCTACTTTGTTGACTTCTCGACCAATATTCCGTTCGAATTCAAGCATTGCTAACTTGTTTCTCATCATCTTCAAAGTTGTTTATTCTTTTGTCTTTTCTTTACACTCCTTATTGAAAGCCATCAATTTGGCTTTGAAGGCCTGCATATCGGCCATACTTTCTTGCCGTCGACAACTCATTAGAGTTCCTTGATTGTCTTTCTACCAATTACTGGCTCCTCGAGGGCCACTATGTTTGGTCTCATTTGATTGAACATTTCAGTAAGTTCGTCTACCGAAAATGGCTCTTCGCTCTATGGGCAACTTGTGTCTCTTCCCCATCTTAAACCACCCTGACAGGTCCATAATTTTCCTCATACATGAACATTTCTACTGAATTTTCTTCTGCGACAAAGGGTCTATGGTTTGCTTCCACCACTTCGGCTTCGCCTTTGTCATTCTAGAAAATCAAGCATTGGTAGAGCGATGAACGTATGCAATGACTCTCGTGGATCCAATCTCTTCCTAGTAACACATTGTAACTAGTATGGCCATCTATCACAAAGAAAACTGTGGTCCTAGTGGTCGTTCCCACAGTTATATCTAGTGGCATCACCCATTTTGTTGAAGTTGCCCCCCATTGAAACTTGTGAGAATAACTTCTGTCGGGATCAAATCGCTTTCTGTCTTTGCAAATTTTCTCATCATTCTGGATGGGATGGTATTTATGGCTGCTCCATTGTCGATGAGTACTTTTGCCACAGGTATACCATTGACTAAGGCCTTCACATACAATGGCCTCAAATGTTTGGTTAACTTCATAGTTGGTCTCTTAAAAATGACTTTTTCAGTTGTATCTATTTCCACTTCCTATTTATCTTCGATTGGATTATTCCCTTGTGACAAGTCCATGTGCAATATTTCGCATTGGTTATCTGCTTCTTGGACCTTCTCCTTACTTTCTTCCAGTGCTCCTTCTTCGATTATCCAAACGGTAGGTGTTCGCGTGAAACCTGCAAGCGTACGTGATCGTTATACAAGTAATAAAATTTATGAGTTAAGAGTATCATTCCCACGAGGAATAAGGTCTAATTTGTAGTTCAATAGCTACTATTAAATTCGAAATGTGTTGAAATCAAAAGAGATTGTTTGTATATTATTTTATACTAATCCTAATTTGAAAATAACAAGTAAAGAATTTATTAAATATGTGGGTGTTCGTATTGGAATCGTGAATCCCCCTATTTCCATCTATTCAATTCTCAATAATTAATCTAGTAAATTCATGCATTTTTTACAATCGATAATCTACTATTATTCAATATTCTTTTTCAAGATATATTAAACATATGTTTAACACGACCCGATCCTATTCATAGTGTGAATTCATATGAAAAACATGTATTGAATCACAAGATTTATCGCACGTGATTGCACATGTCATAGATAATATTCCTTGTACATATTGTCCATATGTTGATTTTGCCGTGTCTTAGACTTATTGTGAGTATTCCTACACTACAACAATCAACTTACTATCTAATTGGTGATCAAACAATCAAATAGTTCAATGAGAATGCAAAATCAATCAAGAAGTATTAAACTAATTGCCTCGAATTAAAATAAATAAGCAATATGGTTCATCATCCATCCAAATCAAATAAACTTAGCCTAGCATAATAATATGAAAATTATATAGAAAATAAAAGGAAGTCATCACCCGAATCATGTAAAATTGAAGAAAATTTGGAAATTGACTCTTCACGCCTTTGAAATCGAATCCCAAAATGGTTAATTCCTCTTCCTCAATGTAATTTTCTCTCTTTATTCTCAAAATATGGATATCCCTTCCAAAAACCCTGAAAAATAACTTTTATATTAACCCTAAAAAACTCCCAAAACAAGATAAGGAAACAATCTCCTTTTTTCTCGTTTTGGCTTGAGGCGCGCACCTAGTAGAAACTTGGGCGCACGCCTTAACCTTTTGCCAAGCCTCAGTCGATGAATTTTGGGTCTAGGGTGCATGCCTCTCCTGTACACCGTCGCCTAATTTTCGGCAGCTGAACAACTCTCAGTATATTTATCATAAATCTATGTACCGATATTCAATTGAGGTGATTCAAACTGCACTGGAAAGATAACTCAAAGGGCTACAATTCTTATAGATACCAATTTTCCAATTCGATAGAATTCTATGCCAAAATTTGGTCTCAATGTAAACCTGAAAATTCGAAGCATAACTTTTTTCGACTGTAAATTCATATGTGATAATACTTGGATTATATTTCATCCCTTTGGCTTCTTTCCTCATCCAATTAATGTCTAATACTCTCAAATCTTCATCGCAAGGTTTAACGTGACTTTTGATTATTTGTATTTCAATCCCCGAACTTTGTATTTGATACAATGGAGTCATTTTCCGCTATCTTTGCATTCGTTTATCTAATTATTCATCAAACATTGAGTTTTACCTACGAAATGAAATATAACACAAAATATGTAGTATTTTATCCAAAAAAACAATAAAATATCATCATTTAGGTTCCGAATAAGTGTAGAAACTACACTGATCACACCCCAAACTTGATTCTCTGTTTGTCCTCAAACAAAACTAAAACATATCATACACACAAACACACAATGTTGATTACCTAATTGGTGGCTAGTCAATCAAATAAAGCAAAAAGTTTTGCTGGCTAATCAAACTTTTTATTTCATGATTGAAATCATAATATCAAATCTATGTACAACTTCAAAATCACAATACAGAAATTAAAATCTACTTCTCCAATGTAAAATCAATGTGTGTGTGAAGAATTAAAAATATCATTATGAATTCATGAGTTGTATCAATTCTCGACCCTCAATGGTCAAATATATTCTTTTCATCACTTGTAAGATTCACACACCTCAAACTTATTCTTTTCGCTCTTTTCAAATGTGTGAACTAATGTTGAATTCTATAATATCATCACCTCTCTATTTTAGGTAAATCTCACTAATTTCAAGTCAATAGTCAATAGTCAATAAATAAGGATTCTCCATTAAGTTTGATTGCGTCAATCTCTAGTACTTAATTAGGCTAACAATTTCTTATCAAAAGTCAAATTTTCTTAATCAAGTATTTGGGACATAATCAAGGCATTTGGTGCGTCCGTTTCATGCACATACTTTTTGCTATATTTCTTTTTCTCTCATTTTTTTTAACACATTTTTTCTTTATTTGCAGCATTCTCTTACTTAAACTTTCTAAAGAATCCATGTAACAAGCTTTAGACAAATGACTCCCAAGTAAGTTGACTTTAGGGCAACAGGTTTTATCACCCTTACAAGCTTAATAACTCGAGTCATAAATGCTACGAAGAGAAATTTTCAAATAAAATGTATTTTTTTGCCTTGATTAGTGCAATGTCACTCATTAAACACCTATCCAAGTAAAACGACCTCTAACTTGAGATTTTCACCCAATTGCATCATATTGACCTTAGACAATCCAAACAAGATTTTTAATTTCACACATGAAATCCCTATTTATCTCAATATCTTCCTACAACTATGAAATCCCCCAGACTATTATAAATTTGGTCTAAGGATGTAAAATTTAATAGTTTTGGATTTAGCACCTATGGTCCACTATTTCAACCTATCAAATTATGAAATCAACTCATTCCTCAGCAATGCTTAACTTAATTCATGTTTTCAGTATATATCAAATTTCATATGGAAAAACAAAAAGTAATCTAAGCATGCAATTCATTCACAATTCATAGATCAATTAACGATTCAATATATTTTTTATTGTCGGTCATGTCAACTAACTCACACAAGAACATAAAAAGAAAATATTTTTGAATTTTTTCAAATTTTTAATTTTTTTTATATATATCTAAAGTAATAAAAGCACACAACATAAATAAATATAAGAATGACACAAACACAAAAAAATGAAAACAAAATAAAAATGAAAATGAAAACTTATGTTTTCTACCCCCAAACTTAAACTAGACATTGTCCTCAATATCTTAAATTCTAAATCTGCATATAAAGGGGTATGGAAGAAAATGAAGAAAAAACTTCTCTGATATGGCTTATAATCCAATGGCTAGCTCCTATTGCTCTCATTAACTCGTTAGTCTTGGTTGGTTTAAATGTTTCGCGATATCCTGTTCATGCGCAATACAGTCAAATAAAGTATTAAGATTAAATAACTGGAACAAGCGTTACTTTGGTCTAACATCTAATAAATCAAACTAACATATCGAAGACCTAAGAGGAAACGTGGTATGAATAATGAGTCCCTAAAATTAAGTAATAATAAAAAATTAATCTAATTCTATTTCTAGAAAGCATAATAAATAAAATGGAAGAAAAATCGAGTTGTCTCCCAATAAGCGCTTTGTTTAAAGTCTTTAGCTTGACTTTGTTGTTTCGATATTGTGGAATTTTGAAGAATGCTTTTGATGCCTTACTTAGTTTGCCTCTTCTAACTTTGTCCCACTCTTCATTACTTCTACAAATTTTAACATTGCCCTTTCCAATGTGATATGATATGCATATCTCCTCCGATTTGAATTCAACTACGTAGACTTCTTCCTTTTCTTCGGCCTTAATTACAAATTGGATGATAGGGTAGTCAATGAAATCGAGAGAACGTGTGTTAACGTCTTTTTCATTAAGTGTCTCTTTTTCATTTTGTTCCTTTGTAATTGATCTTTTATCATCTTTGTTCTCATCTTCCATAATTGATATCTCATCGGGTTGAATGATCGATTTACAATTTAAATCCATGGGCAATGTAAACTCTTTTCTTTCAAACTTCTCGAGTGGATTGTATCCCCACTTTTTATATTCAATCGAGAATGTGCCATCTCCTACACACATTTTGTTTTCATCTTACTTGGCAAAATCAGTGTAATATTTTGCAATTGCCTTCTCATTCAACATGGAAGGACCAAATTCCACAAACGTGTCGGAAGGGATGCATTCACCCACAGGCATCTAGCTTTCAATAGATGTGTCAATTGCGAGTCTCCGACATCTTAAATATTGTTTAAACCGAAGGAGTTTAAGCATAAATGGTTCAGTGCATGTACTTATGCAGTAACCAGTATAATGCACCCCATAGCAGAATTCACAATAGATATCTTCTTCCTCGTCATACATGTCAAGATTATTCATTACAAAAATCTTTTCACCATGCCGCGTCAGAATCTTAGATACATTGCTAAACGGCACCTGGATAGAATATCAAGTAAGAGAAATCAAGGTGGGTAGCCAAAATCAATAACAAAAAATAGAAAACAATAAAACAAAAATCGAATTTAATATAAACTACTAAACTAAAATTACATGTTCGGTAGGGATTAAAATCCAATTAAAATTGAAAATATGGTTGTTATTGGGTCCCACTCGTCTAATAAAAGTCAACAATAACGGCTAGTTTTTCAATTTTAATCTGATTTTAATCTCTACCGAACTGGCCAATCTGTTATTCTTCGGCAACAGCGCCAAAAACTTGTTCGTGTGAAACTTGCAAGCGTACGGGATCGTTGTACAAGTAATAAGATTTGTGAGTTAAGAGTATTGTTCCCACGAGGAATAAGGTCTAATTTGTAGTTCAATAGCTACTATTAAATTCAAAATGTGTTGAAATCAAAAGGGATTGTTTATATATTATTTTATACTAATCCTAATTTAAAAATAACAAGTAAATAATTTATTTAATATATGGGTGTTCGTATTGGAATCGTGAATTCCCCTATTTCTATCTATTTCAATTCTCAATAATTAATCTAGTAAATTCATGCATTTTTTACAATCGATAATCTACTATTATTCAATATTCTTTTTCAAGATATATTAAACATATGTTTAACACGACCCGATCATATTCATAGTGTGAATTCATATGAAAAACATGTATTGAATCACAAGATTTATCGCACGTGATTGCACATGTCATAGATAATATTCCTTGTACATATTGTCCATATGTTGATTTTGCCGTGTCTTAGACTTATTGTGAGTATTCCTACACTACAACAATCAACTTACTATCTAATTGGTGATCAAACAATCAAATAGTTCAATGAGAATGCAAAATCAATCAAGAAGTATTAAACTAATTGCCTCGAATTAAAATAAATAAGCAATATGGTTCATCATCCATCCAAATCAAATAAACTTAGCCTAGCATAATAATATGAAAATTATATAGAAAATAAAAGGAAGTCATCACCCGAATCATGTAAAATTGAAGAAAATTTGGAAATTGACTCTTCGTGCCTTTGAAATCGGATCCAAAAAATGGTGAATTCCTCTTCCTCAATGTAATTTTCTCTCTTTGTTCTCAAAATATGGCCCTCCTTTCCAAAAACTCCCGAAAAATACATTTTATATTAACCCTAAAAAAAACTCCCAGAATAAGATAAAGAAACAACCCTATTTTTTCTAGTTCTGGCTTGAGGCGCGCTCCCTAATTTCTGGGGGGGCACCTCAGTCAATGAATTTTGGGTCTGGGGTGCGCACCTCGCACCCTCGCCTAATTTTCGACAGCTGAACAATTTTCAATATTTTTGTCGTAACTTTCTATCATGATATTAGATTGAGGTCATTCAATATGCATTGGAAATCTTACTTGAAGGGCTACAATTCTTGTAGAAATATCAAATTTCCAATTCGATAGAGTTCAATGCCAAAATTGGGTCTCAATGTGAGACTAAAAAATCGAAGCATAACTTTTTTCGGCTGTAAGTTGACATGTGATAATACTTGGACTATATTTCATCCCTTTGACTTCTTTCCTCATCAAATTGATGTCTAACACTCTCAAATATTCATCGCAAGGTTCGACTGACTTTTGAATATTTGCATTTCAATCCCCGAACTTTGTATTTGATATAATGGAGCCATTTTTCGCTATCTTTGCATTCTTTTCTCCAATTATTCATCAAACATTGAGTTTTACCTACGAAATAAAACATAACACAAATTAGGTAGTATTTTTTTCCAAAGAATAGTAAAATATCATCATTTAGGACCTCGAATAAGTAGATGGATGCATTATTCTCAGAGGTGACCCGTATTTCTCAGCATGAGACACTCTTACCTTCATCTTGGGCGTCCCATATAACACATTCAAAAGTGCGCCCAGATGGTTTGCCCAGCAAATCTACCTCGCGGACACCTTTTGATACAGCAGCTTCAACAAAGTGTTGCGCGACACTCCTCTTCTTTTCCTCTGTGCTTCTATATCAATTTCTTCTTCAATGTCAGTCATGCCGTTATCTTCTTCTTCACCATATACCTCCTAAAATGTTTGGCCTTCTTCGCATACCAGCACACAGGTCTCTTCCTCGGTATCTTCCTTTTCTTCTTCTTCGTTTTCCTTACTTCTGAATTCATTAGCTAATAAATAGTTATTAACCATTACGGGAGGTAACATACCGAATTGAATAGTGAGGGGTTGTCCTAGATCTCCTACATCATTATCATTCTTTCCACGTTCAAATTTTGATCATCCAAAAGAACTCTCTGGCAATTCCTCCATTGACTCATCCATACTAGCCTTTTTATCATCTTTGAGGACATTTTGGTTAGCCACCTAAAGCAAGTTTGGGCACCTTAGGACGTGATGATCCCTGTTGTTGTCTCATCATTCGTCCGTAGTTCCATTGAAATCGTCTTTGTTGGGTTCTGGTCATCTCGTTAAAGGGTACAACTCTGTTGACCTATGGTTGACGTCTTGTTTTGATTATTACAAACAAATCATGTTTATTATTAACAAATTGATTTTGAGCAGCCTAGTGATTATTGTACAAGAACTTATTTGATGACACAAGTTTGAGATCAAGAAAATCAAGACACAAGTCGACAAACAAATCAAGAAATGCACATCAAGCTACTTAGACTTAGCACTTAAACGTCTTTATGATTATATGTAAAGGTAACACATTCTTATACTTGGCAATGCAACGTAATATGCTCAAAGTCATAAAATTGCAAAAACTTTCGATACAAATGTTTTTACAAAAATAAAAACAAAAATATATGTTTTTCAAAAGCAAAATCAAAACACACTTTTAAAATATACTTAACATCTTGAAAAAATATTTTTTAACGTCTCTCCAGTTCCTACATTGATACAAAATTAAAACGAGGACGTTCCGGGCCAAACTGGCTATACCGGACGTCCGGTAAAGCCAATTTTTGGCCAATGGTCATTTTTCTAACGTTCCATTTTTTTGACAAAATTTAACGGATATATGACCATCCGGTATTTACCGGACGTCCGGTAAAACAGAAGTTTTTGACCGTTTAAAGGTTATAAATACCTCACTATTCTTTCACTTGTAGAACATCTCTTGAGCATCAAAGTGAGACATTGACTTTGAGCTAAACTCATTGCCAACTATAGAAGTGCTTGCCTCTTCTCTTCTTGTTATCAATCTTGATTCTATCATTCATCAAGAAGAGAAGTTAGTCACTTGTATATTCATTTGTGAATTGAGGGTCGTGTTGAGGTCCCGGAAAGCTCAACATTGTACAATGATCGGTGCTCCTTCGTTGTAAGTCACCGGAAGCTTTGTAAAAGGTTGGATTGCACAAAAAGTCAATCAACATAGTGAAAAAGGCATTGCTCGTGATGAAGAGCTTGGTAACGGGAGACGTAGGTCATTGCATTGGATCGAACCTCCATAATATATCATTTGCACTCTCTATCCCTTTTACTTAACATTTTTACTTTGTGCAAACTTATCTACGTGCATATTTGTGTTTGATTTGTTTCACTATCACTTGTGTAATCATTAGATTAAAATCTTGTGTAGTTAACAAAAAAGTTTTAAGAACCAATTCACCCCCTCTTGGTTAGCCAAATCTTGGGCTTTCAAACTCTCCCTGCATTATAATGGAATGAATGCCATACATTTGGTCGAAGAGGTTGTGGCCTGAATGTTTTCCCATTGCTTATCGGTCTGAACTGCCTCTCAAAAGGCGGCCTTCCATAGAAGGGCATATTCCATTCTCCACCTGGCTGGAAGTTTGAAATAATATCAGGGCGATGGTGATAACGCCACATTCATGGTCTTTCTATATTTTCTTTCACTTCTCCCTTGCATCTAGCACATAAGATATCGTCATCTTTTTTAGTCTTTTTTCCTTTGATACACTAAAAAATGCTAGGATGTGACTCAAAATCTTCTTCTCCATCGTCTATGACCAACTTGAACTTTGACAACTTATTTTTGAAACCAGTTATCACCACATTCACCCCAAGTGGTTGTGGGAAAGGGTTTTTATCCACTGTCATTTTATTCTTAGCCTCAAACATGATTTGCCCTGATTCAATGACATTCTGTAACACATGATAAAAAACCAGACAATTATTAGTCATATGTGACCATGCATTGTGCCATTTACAATACTTTTTACCCTTAATTTGTTCAGGGTATAGCAACCTATGCTTGTCACTCAACTTTATCTGTTTATCCTTATATAGTTTATCGAATATAAGGTCAGCTTTGGTCATGTCAAATGAGAATATCCTAGCCTTTCTGCTTTCATATTTTATAGGCTCATTCTTGACCGATGTTCTAAGTTTGGCATTATAGGACAAGCATATGCATCTCCCTTAATCAATTCAGCTAGATATATCTCCGTCTGGTCATAATATTTGTCATCAACAGCATGAACGTCAAAATTTGGGTCTCTATAATAAGTCAATTTGCTAGAATTTTTCATTTGTTCCTCTTCTCTTATTAAACGTTCATATCTAACCACGTTAGCACTCAATTGGAAAAGGTTAAAAAGTTCTCTATCCTAGAATTTCTTTTTAAAATCAAAACTCAAACAACTTTGAGCGATTTTAACAAACTCTTCTTCAGGAAAATGCACAAAATATTTGCTCCTAGCTATCTTAAACCTCTAAAGGAAACTTTCTGCCTATTCGTTTGGCAATTGATGTAAATTTGCCAAATCAGCTAAAGTAACTTCGAATTCAATTTTATAAAACTGAGTGTGGAACAATTATTCCAGTTATTGCCACGTTTGGACAGAATTCGCTGACAAATTAATGAACCATGAGAAGGCCACCCCTGTTAGCGAAATAGGGAACACTCTCATTTTGTGATAATCAGTTACTTCACCACATTGATGTGTGAATTGTCCTATATGTTCCATCTCCCAGACCGGTAAATAATGAAAACTCTGGTACTTTATACCCTCTAAGCCAGGGATATGCTTTTTCTACCCAATCAGGATATGGTTTTGTATAAGTAGGCATGATAAAAGGACGTATTCCAAAAGCCATTTGATCATGTACTATCTCTGTAATTTGATTCATCAACACATCGTTAAGATCATATGGAACTCCTATTGGTTGATTCACTGGTGGAATTATTTAAGGCCTAATGTTTGGTGCTTGGTTTGTGGTAAAAGCCCCATTATTCAAACCATTATTACCGTGAGCCAGAGTATTTCCGCCATCATTAATTCGTGGGGTATTTTGTCCATTAGTTTAGACATTATCTCTTGCGCTTGTATTATCACCTAGGTTTGATACTCCGTTACCACTATTCATGTTTGCCATTCCATTACCTCTCTAGTTCGAAGTAGATGGTCCAAAGAGTGGTTCTATTCCTTGATTCAGACTTAAGACTGGGGAATTATGTCCTGTAATCGTCCGGGGCTTTAAAGTAATTCCCTATACTTGGCATAATTGTTTGACTAGTTTGGCCTACTAACTTATTCATGATTTCATTCAAAGTATTTAGTTGTTTGGCCATGTTATCATAATGTGTGTTTCCGTTTTGAATAAATCTTTCCATGTTATGAGCATTTCGTAAATTTACATGTTCAATGACATCTTGTGTAAGATCACTGAGCAATGCATGCATGGTCTGAGGACTCAATTTTATCATGGCTCGTAACGACTTTGACTCTGTCCCTCTGTTCCTGGAGTACCTTGCGGCTCCTCATATCATTCGATTACAGACTGGACTATTCATTGGCTTGCTGGCTCCTTATCAGAGTTCTTATGAGGCATATTATTTTACTCTTCGTATCTTCAAACACCAAATGTGTCCCACTGGGCGTGCTAAATTGTTTTGCGCGGTTCTCGCTAACAATTAAAAGATGGTTCAGACGATTATGTAAGGAAAAAACCTCTCGAGACAAAGTCTCAATGATGGGTGCTTTATTTATGAAGATTACAATTTGCAAGACGCAAAACGCCTCCAAGGGGCACAAGAACACAAAACAATTGAAAGTTTAACGAGAAGAACTAAAAGAAATGAAATTACATAATTCTTTATTCGAGAGTGATTGATTCGAGGGTCCCTTGCTTCTATGTCTTCTCTTCTTTTTATACATCCCTTATAATTTTTGTTATAGAACCATTTGACAACTGCTCGTCGCCTATAACTGCCCACTTTCTCCATAATGGCTGACTAATCAATGAATTATCTTTTTAACTGTCGTCATTACTTTCATCATTTAACTGCTTACAACCGAGATTCTTAGGTCGTGGAATGTGATAAGATTTTCCATTAATTGATTCAATAACCGTCGCATTAAGTAACCACCAGACACTATATTCGCCCAGATCTTGGGCGTCTCGCAAGTTTGGGCGAATATGAGGTTATCGCTCTAAATAACAATAAAGTACTATACTCGCCCCGATCTTGGGCGTCTTGCAGGCTTGGACGATGATGGGACCGTCGCTCTAAACTATAATAGGTACTATACTTGCCCCAATCTTGGGCGTTTTGCAAGCTTGGGCGAGGATGAGCCTCCGCTACATAACTTCATCTTGAGTTTTTTACATGGTCTCATTTGGGCCTATTCTTAGAATTTCCTAGCGAGGCTCACTTCATTGGACCATTTAATTGGGCCTCATTTTACTATGTCAACAAGGTTTATTATTTGATTTGGTCAAATTTTAAAAAAAACGAGATTCGATTTTTACAATATTACTAGCTGATTATTTTATGAAGGGAAATGAAATATATGATTGTCTCGTCTTGAGCAGTTGTTTTCACGAATTGTAGGTGTTACAAAAACTCTCTATGATTGGGGCACTATTATTTGTGGAATAACTATATTTTAATCTTGTAATTTTCAAAATACATTTTTACTCTCTTGTTTCAATCACGCATTTTATATAAAATAATATTGCGCGTAAATTTAAAATTTTTCTGTATATTTATCAATACATTTTTCATCAATCTACTATTTCAAAATGCATTATTAAAAAATGGTGCTCAAACAAGCGCAATGGAGACTTGGATCCCAAATCATTCAAAATTTTGTAGATTATACCCAAACCTTTCGTTTTTGAAGTTGAGGTTCCTACCTTTTATTTTGATTGCACCCGAGGACAAATTCATTAATTGACCAAAAAATAAAAAAGTTAACCTATTTTGAATTGCAAAATAAAGGGAAAAATTGTAATTCTACATTTTCTCAAATAAGATAATTAAATAAAAAAGAAAAAAGAAATATACACCCCGACCCCCACTCATCCACTTCATCTTCCCCGACCACCCCCAATCCATCTCAACTCAACCCTAGCCCTTGACACCTTCCATATCACCACTTGTCATCGCCTTCCATAGATACAACCAAATTACTTGCAGTGGCGAGTGAAGAGGAATCAGGTGAAGAAAATTCCATAGCAACTCAACTTAAATTCTAGAACGTAAAGCTTTATAAAATATTGGAGGAGGGTACCAAGGTAGAAGAAGGGGGATAAGGAAAGTGTTAAGGTGAAGAACACAAGCTAGCAAAATCAGGGCAGAGCCGGTGAAACTATGCCGTGGTTCACATGGTCTTATGCCCTATTTGTTTCGGATTAAAATCATATTTTAATATAAACCAAAATCAAACAATCAATATTAGTCACATCTATCATGGGTCCCACAGCTTTTCAACTATACATTTCACAAACTTCTATTACAATTTACTAAAAATCTAATTTAATCTCACCAAACGCCCACTTAGTGTTTCCTCTCTTTCTAAAGCAATAAAGAAAG
This sequence comes from Fraxinus excelsior, assembly GCA_019097785.1. Taxonomy (NCBI): domain Eukaryota; kingdom Viridiplantae; phylum Streptophyta; class Magnoliopsida; order Lamiales; family Oleaceae; genus Fraxinus; species Fraxinus excelsior. The sequence goes on along the minus strand of CM032625.1, from coordinate 35,623,434 downwards.
TACATGGAAGTGCACAATAAAGCTATATTATAATACCAACTCAAGCTAATTTCTATGCTACATTATACAAATAGATTCGATAACACGAATATATATTGTTGGAATTAATTGAATTTAATTGAGTTAAATCATTAAATATGATATTTAATGATGTAGGTCATTGCAATTAATTTGGGTGAATTGAAAAAGTCTGTAATATAGGCTCATATGTTGATAAATCCATTTTAGGTGTCTTATATATGGTTAGGAATCTATTGAAAGTTTACAGGAAAAAACATTATTTATATAGTGAGATGTGTAAACAAATCATAATTTAATAAGTAACCTACAACTTGGCTAACTTTGGCTAGTCAAAGGCTAGCAAACTAGCCACCACTAGAGTGGTGCTTTACACCACTCGCGCTGCGCCTCGACCCCGACCCATGTCGTAGTCTCGGTCTCGACCCACAAAATTCCCATTGGGCACTTTGCATGTACGCATCGTCGCGAGAAGTTGGGGAGCCTTATAGTTTTCGAAAATGGACTCATGGTTTGATGACATGGGAATAGGAGGTTCGATGAGTTGACATCCTAGGTAACACACACGTAACAGGTTGCGTCACTTCGTCCTGCGTAACAATTGGTACAGTTGGATGTACGCGTGACATCTGCATGACTGGTGACTATTCAGAAATTGGTGAATAAGTATGATGAATGGACACTACATTTTATGATTTAATCCGGGCTGTCGGATCATGAAATAGTATATCCAATGGCTAAGATGAATCAGACCAAGTGGTGCACCAATTCATGAAATGTCAGACACCCATTCAATGAGACACTTCAGTCTCTATAAATAAAGACTTCCAAATTTGTTTTTGGACACACCCAAATCAATTAAAAATCGATTAATTTTCTAAATTCTTCTCTCTCCATATTCTATTTTCAAAATTCTTTCATATATATTCGTGATTATTCTGTTCGAGTACGATCATTCCTTGATTTGACCGACAAGGTTGGTATTGTGCAGTATTGACTTTGGAAGGAGCTTTGTATCTTGGAAGACCGACGTCTATAATCACGTTTGCACTGTGTTAATTTAGCAAAATTTCCACGCAAAAATAAAATGGAAAATCCCACAGTAGCTTACATCAAATTCTGGTGGTGGAATAATGGAGGCTAAAGCTCTACATATAGGTTTGGAATAGATAATTGGGAGGTTTTGGAGTTGGGTTTTGATGGGAATGGGACCGGGAATGGAGATTCTAAGATTTTCATGCTCTCTCTCAGAAACGCATAAAAAGTCTGCTCTTTTCTTGTTAGTTTTCACTCTACTAGGAAAGTCGAGTTAGGCACGAACATTGAGGTCTGGTACGATTCGGGGGAAATGAGAAAGGTGGTGGCCCTGCTAAAGTCGGAAGTTAGACGACGATGGTTGAAATTGAATCTTGTCTGACGAATATTCTAGGATCTTAACCTAGTTTTGGGGTGGTGTGAGGACGAAAAAGATAAGGTGGGTGGGGTAGGGGTAGTGGTGAATATTTTTTTTCTATCTTTTCTTTTCTTTTTTATTTTATTTAATTATTTTATTTGAGAAAATTTAAATTTACAATTTTACTGGTCGAAATAGGTTAACTTTTTAGTTTTCTTGTCAATTAATGGATTTTTCCTCCATGTGAAATCAAAATAAACGATCTTGGACCTCATCTCAAAAAAATAAAGGTTTGGGTATAATCTGCAAAGTTTTAAAAGATTTGGTACCCCAGTAGCCAGTTTTCCTATATTTAATGTGAAGTGTTTGAAGTACGTATTCGATTATAGAGCATATTATTAATACAAATCAATATCTCTATTTCACGTGTACTATTTGAAATGATTATTGGATCGAATTCTAATAGAGTACATGAGACAAGGGCTTGTTTAGATTGTGTTTAGAACATCTTCAAAAGATTCTCCATGTTTAAAGATCACATTTATAATTTAGAGAGCATTTATAAATTTAAATAGTAAAACTTTCAAGTACTGAATTTCATTTCTTTGTACATATTTCTGTTTAAGATTGTCTCGAAATGTTATTATGATGTAGATGGATATTGGATGCTTATTCACAAACAGACCAATGCTATCATGATGAGGATGCATCTTGAATGGTATGTTATTTTTTGTCATAAATTTGAGTTCAATTAGTATATATGTGTCACTCTCCCAAAATGATGTGTGTTTTTATGCACTTGTAAGTTATTACAATAGTAAACTCAGTGTTTCAATATCGTGATATTGTAACATTCATTATTATGTAAAGCGTGAATGTTTGTATGGAAACACGTGATGTCCAGGATTCACATAGTTTTAGACACCTAGGGTGTGTTTAATAATTCGATACCTAGAGGGTGTGTTTGAGCTACATTATTTTAGAAGAATATATTTTGGAATAGTAGATTAATGGAGAATGTGTGGTTGAAAATGAGTAGAAGAATAATAATGAAAGTTTTAATATGGCTTAAACATGGGCTTACTTTCAAACCTATTTTTATTTAAAAATACTACTTTTCATTCTTCTTAATTTTAATTTTTTTTTACAAGTGTTACATTCATTAAATTGTGCTATGTTACGCCTCGCCTCGCCTCCGAAACTCAGTGTAAGGGTGCCACGTGGTAAGCCACGTGCGCAGAAAGTCAACAAGAAAGTCAAAAGAATGCTTGCAAGGTCAAAGAATGAAGAAATCCAACAAAGACTGAAGTCCTTTATGTTAAAGGCCGAGGTCCATGTTGAGCCACTACCTCAAGGACGAAACACTATACTTAGGCTGAGGCTCTCCGAGGCTATCAAACCATCTGAAATCCATGAAGCTGATGTTATCCTATTCGACAGATTTGAAGATCTTTTAGAAGTGATTGATGTAACACTTGTAATAAAATTTATCAGTATGTCAGCCTATTGTATAGTGCGGCTGACCCCTTATCAATTGTATGAATAGACAATTATGTGACTCCCTAATTTAGGATATGAGGCCACATGGTTCTGATCCAATGATCATCACGTCAGTCAGGATAGTATAAATAGGTTCTATTTGGAAGTAATGATGGGGGAATTTTGGTAATCATACACTCTAAATAAACTCTTGAGAAATTCTTACAAACACTTAGTAGAATATTTATTGATCATTTTTACAAGCTCATTTCATTAGGCAACATAGTGACTTCAACGCTCATTTTTTATCTATCCTTCCACATATTCACGTTGATTGTAACATAGAATATCCTGGATTTCCACCCGGCGATTGTTGTTAGTTCGATCGCTTTCGTTTCATACCGCCGGAGTTTGAACATTTTTGTCTATCGCCGTAAATTGCCTGTCGGTCCATTTATCTCATATCTATCGTCATTATTCTAGTAGGAACACGTCGGATCTATACTTGACTTGGCAAGAGTGGGTCCGATATATGTTCAGTTTATTTTTTAGGGTCAACAGATTGACACCATCTGTGGAAAACCATACATTTAACCACGAAAACGCGTGGAGAAAAGCTAGACTGGAATAGTTTGGTAAGAAAAGTTCTAACACTTGAAAATGAGTGTCCTTGAAGAAAGGACTGTTAGATACTTCCAACCCTTGAAAAATGGGAGCTTTTGAAGAAAGAACTGTTGAAAAATCCCAAACTCCAACACTTATTCAGCCCTTGAAGAAAGGAGATTTTTACTAAGAAACGTGTTTGATAAAATGAGTTCAAATGATGAAAGTACACCTCAAAGGACAAGTGGACACCTTGAAGAAGGGCCTCAGCCGCTCGTCTACGACCCCCACAACATAGACGATGAAGGTCCATAAGTGGAGGTAGGGTTGCAGCCAGGCTCACTTTGAGAAATGGCCATAATGGCTGCCATAACCCAGTAGAATGTGGCCATGCATGAGATGTTAATAAACATGCAAGGACAAGGGGAGTACCATATTCCTTCATATGCAACCCCCAAAAATACATCACATGGCCCACAAAGATATTACCATGAAGAAGAAGATGTCTAAAGCTAAATGGCTAGATACCATCACACCAAGATGGAAGCTCTCCAGGAAATGGAGATTGAGGTTGATATGTCAACCAATTACGCCTCAGAACGACCCTATGAGGCACCGTTCAACTTCTCTCCAAATTATCAGCCAGAAGATCGACCCCAAAGGTCAACAAGTGTCTTTGATAGGATAAGTCTGGGACTGCCTAGAAATAGACCGACTCATTCTCCCCCTATGCCTAGAAATAGGTAGGCTCATCCTTCTCATGTGCCTAGAAATATGCGACAGGAGCCTCATCGCTATGAAGAACAAGAACCAGCATTTCATAAGGGAGAATTCCTCTCCTAGAAATAGGACGGAAATAAGAGACCATACAATAAGTGAGGTAGGACCCTCCTAACCACATCTCCAAATTTACTAGGAGAGGGATGAAGATTTTGATGAACCACAAAGGTCCTACGACCTCGATGAGGATGAGACCACTCACCATTGTCACAAGCCATAAGGAATTCCCCGACGCTGAACCGCTTCATTCTCCTTAAAATTCCTAAGTATGATGGGAGGGATGACCCCGAGAAGCACCTTAACAACTTCAAAACACACATGAGCTATGAAGTGTAGAGCCTTTTACTTGACTCTAAGTGGAGGAGCTGAAAATTGGTATACACAATTACCAGAAGGTAGCATCCGTAGTTGGCCCAATTTTAAAAAGATGTTCTTAAAGTGCTTTGCTACAAACAAGGAAAGTGAAATGCCCATTCAACGCGTATAAGACATATGACAACAATAGGGCGAGACATCGAAAGTTTTTTGTCATGTTTCACTAATGAAATGACCTACTGTGTGCAAGTCATAGATAGGGAGGTTTTGAGTGCTTTGAGAAGAGGTTTAGACATAAACTCTCTCTTTTGGAGGGACGTGCAGAACAAAGACCCCACTACGTATGATGCCCCATTAGAAATTATAAGACGAAAAATCCTCAATGAAGAATTGAGAGATCATAAAAATAGGGCTAGCTAGGGACTTCCCCCTCCACAAATGCAAAAAAGAAAAGGTCTTACCTCCCATTTGATGAATCACTAGACACCACTTAACCATGGACAAGTACTGGCCTGACAACACTTGATGCGGTACCCACTTTGGCATATGAGAAGGTAAACCCTGATACTGAAATGCATCAGTGCCGTCCTACCCCAAGACACCCACCAAGAGAAAGAGGTAGGGGTGAGGCACTGAACCTAGAAATGGGGATGAAACGCCCAGTTATTGTACCTACCATCAATCCCATGGCTACCAAACGAAAAACTGGCGGGATGTCACGAGATACTCTCACAATACCAACAAAGGAAGAGCCAAGAACCCTCGAGGAGATGCTACTCCTAGGCAAAACCAACCGCATGGGAATGATGAGCAATAGCGCCCCAACATAAATGACCACCTAAGGGGGAGAGATAATGATATAGAAAGACCCAGTGAAGGTCAAAGGCAAAGATGAAGCCCCCCAATAAACAATGGCAAGAACCCATCAGGAAAATTGATACAAACATTGGATGCCCACATGTTGGAGGGGTATCTAGAAACTCACAAAGAAATTACGCTAGAGAGGCAAGTAATCTTTCCCAAGACGAGCTTTATAGTTAACCAATCATCAACCAGAAAAAAAGCAATTTCGCCAATCACATTTACTTAAAAAGATGCAGTAGGTATGTATTATCCACATTGTAATACCCTAGTAGTGAGGGTAGTCGTAGCCCGCAACGACCTGAAAAGAATGTTAGTGGATAATGAAAGTTCGATCAACATCATCTTTGGAACCACTTTTAACAAAATGAAAGTTGACCACGAGTTGACCCCAATGAGTTCACCCTTGTATGGCTTTACATGGGATAGCATTATCCTAAGAGGTGAAATCACTCTAACAATAAATATGGAGACTGCACCATTGACTGCTCACCACTTCATGAAATTTTTAGTAGTTGAAAATTGGTATACTTATCACGGGGTGCTTGGAAGGCCAGCTTTGAAGGAGCTATGGGTTGTCACCCCCATTCATCACTTATGCATGAAATTTCCATCTAAAAATGGCATTGCCACAATCCGAGGTGACCAACGAGGTGCTAGGGAATGTTACTCAAACTCCCTAAGGAAAGTAGAAACGAGATCTATCAACATCATTGTCACAGACCTTGAAATGAACGATGCCACTAGACAAGGGAAAAATGTCAAGATGACTGATGTCCCTAAAGAAGAGCTGGACCCTCACATCATTGACTGCGAGCCTCAAACAGTACCTATAGAAGAACTGGAGAGTTTGTCGATAGATCTAATGGATTCCTCAAAGCTCTTGCAGGTGGGGAGAAACCTACCCATAAAGTTGAAAGAGAAGTTAAAAAACTCTTATTAAAAAATCTCGACGTTTTCGCCTGGAAACATGATAGGCATTGATCTAAATATTGATAGGAATGTAAAATGCATATTTTTTCCTCCTTATTTTATGCGCTCGTATGCTTATTACTTTATTTTGTGCCAAAATATACTCATTACGCTCATATTTTGATTTAGGTGGCAATTCTATAGATATGACGTAATTTGGAACAAATATGTGAAAAGAGACCAAAAATGAAAAAATAAAAAATAAAAGTTCAAGGACTAAAGTGCAAATATTATAAATTTGTTTCTAATCTTATGATGAAGATTCGAGAGTGTTAGAGGTTAATTGGATGAAGAAATGATTCAAAGGGATGAAATATAGCCAAGACACTATTACATACCAACTTTCAAGCTGAAAAGTTTTGTATCAATTTTTAGCTTTATATTGGGACCAATTTTGGACATGTAAAGTGATCTGATTCGAAGATAGTTTCTGAATCAAAGTTGTAGCCCTCTGAGTTAGCTTTTCAACGCATCTTGAATTAACTCAATTGGACATTGATAGAGAAAGTTATGACCAAAATACTAAAAACTATCCTGGAGAAAGTTTCGTAAAACCATGCGGCCACAAGCCTTTAATTCCAGGCGGCCGCACAGACCACTTTCGAGAGTTTTAGGGTTGAGTTCATTTGTTCCATGCAGCCACAAGCTTTTAAACCATGTGGCCGCGTGGTTCATTTCCAGGACTCGAATTTCGGTTTCCAAATTTAAGTCAACTACTTATGGAAACAACTATAAATACATATTTTAAAACTCTAGAACACAACTTGAACGTACCAGAACGCCTCCAACCTATTTTCTCTCTATTTTTTTTAGATCTATCATGTGTAACTAACTTTTGGTGCTTGATTGAAGGATACTGAAGACTTGGAAAATATTATAACTGTGAGATCCACCTATTTTTATTGTTTAATTTATATTTTCAGTATTAAATATTCTTCTATGCATAATTTTATGATTGCTATATTTGATTGTTAAGAGATCTATTAGTTTTTCATATATTACAATTTATAGCTAAGTTGAATCTCAAATCTGTAATTGTTTGAATCATTTAACTTGTGAAGTACTAGGATTTGATAATTTTCTATGATAGAAGTTATTGAATCTTAAGAAAAATGTTTAAATGGATTGAATACAACCATTGGTGTTTGTATTATCTAGTTCATCGATTTCTCTATTGTTTGAAACTGTTATTAAATTGAATCTTTAGCAGTGGTATGAGATTATTTGATAATTGGGGTTAATTAGAACACTAATTTCTGATTAACTAAAAATAAGGAGAAATAAGAATTTATTCCAACGATGAATATTGTCAATGTGAATTGATTATTCTTTGTGGATTGATGAATGATTATAAATCTCCAATTGTGGAAGTTGACTTTGATCAAGACTCGTTTCATTGATTTAATACAACTCATTGATTTACATTGTTATTTGTTATAAGATTGATTTCGTTATAAACAACCCCCAATCATTATACGAATCATAAATTGTTGAATTGCACACTCTTCGTGGGATCGACCCTTACTTCCACGACTATATTAGTTTTAGATGTCTAAGGACTATTTTTGGGTGCCTACGACAGCACATCAAATTTTGGCACCGTTGCCGGGAAGTGGTGTTAATTTATTTTTGTGTTTTTTAGTTGTTTATTTTATTTTTGAAAAAAAAAATCATAATTTTCTAGGTTTTAGGTATTTTGTTGTTTTTAGAAATTTTAGCATAGGATTTTATTTATCTTTCTTAATCTAATTTTTTTTAATTTTTTTTTCATTTGTTCTGGTTGTTTATGACCGCAACTCGATCTTCTAATCAAAGTGATTTGTAGTACGATCTAGAAATTGAGAGAATTTTGTACAGGTTAAGGAGTAACATCCAACAAAATCTTGAAGAAAGCAATCTCAACCCCAACAATCCATTTGCAAGTGATTTTGAGTTTGAAGGAGAAAGAACCATGGCCGAAAATAGGACTTTAAAGGAGCTTACAGCCCCTACATTGAATCAACAACCTCTATGCATTACTTTTCCTATTTTAGATGCTACTAATACATTTGAGCTTAAATCTGGACTAACACACATTTTGCCTACTTTTCATGGTTTTGCAAGTGAAAATCCTCATAAACATCTGAAAGAGTTTCATATTGTCTACACGAGTATGAAACCCACTGGAATTACTGAAGAACATATTAAACTGAGAGCCTTTCCATTTTCTCTGAAGGATTTGACTAATGATTGACTCTATTATCTACCATCAGGAACCATTGCCACATGGGATGGAATAAAGAGGCTATTTTTGGAGAAATATTTTCCAGCTTCAAGGGCAGCAAATATTATGAAAGAAATTTTTGGTGTCAGACAAGATCACAGAGAGTCTCTATATGGGTATTGGGAGCGGTTCAAGTAATTGTGTGCAAGTTGTCATCATCATCAGATCAGTGAACAACTTCTCATCCAATACATCTATGAAGGTCTTCAACCCACAGAAAGGAACATGATTGAAGCTGCAAGTAGATGAGCTTTGGTTGATAAAACTCCTGAAGGAGCGATGAATTTAATTGCAAACATGACAGCCAATTCTCAACAACTTGGTGCTAGATTTGATCCCCCTTCTAGATAAGTTAACAAGGTAAATGTCTCATCCATTGAACAACAAATAACGAACTTGACTACTCTTGTTCGTCAAATGGCCACAGGTAATGTGCAGACAGCGAAGGTTTGTGGAATTTGTTCAGTAATGGGGCATCCAACTGATGCATGTCCAACTCTTCAAGAATAACCCACAGAACAAGTTAATGCAGTAGGTGGTTTCCCTGGACAACTACAAAGGAATTATGAACCTTTTTCGAAGACATACAACCCAGGATGGAGGGATCATCCTAATCTTAGCTATGGATATTCACAATCAAATCAACATGTTGCTCAAAATTGCCCAAACTTTCAACAATATAGGCAGACATACCCGTCTAGACAACAATAGGGCCAATCTTGTAACTCTGAAATGTTTTTAAAAGATATTGTTAAATCTCTTGCAACCAACACTTTACAATTTCAACAAGAGACCAATGCTAGCATTCAATGTTTGGAAAATCAAATGGGTCAAATGGCTAGCGCGATCAGTCGGTTGGAATCACAAAGTTCGGGAAAGCTACCCTCTCAAACAGTAGTAAATCCATGGGAGAATGCAGCAATTATATTAAGGAATGGCAAGGAAGTGGATACTCCAATAAATGAAGTTCCTACATCGTTAGAACAAGACAAGGAGAAGAACATAGACATCACTGTGGAAAAGAGTAACACAACTGAGGATGATGTACCAAAATGTAAGTTTCCTCCACTATTTGATTATAAACCAGTTGCTCCATTCCCTCAGGCTTTGGTAGAATCTAGGAAAAATGATCCAAATAGGGAGCTTTATGAAATTTTTTGAAAATGTGAGGTAAACACCCACTTGTTAGATGCTATTAAGCAAATGCCTCGTTATGCTAAATTTTTAAAAGAATTGTGTACTATTAAGAGAAAGCATAAACTGAAGGGGTGTGAAAATGTGAAAGTTGGAGAAAACGTATCTGCAGTCATTCAAAGGAAACTTCCTACAAAATGCAAAGACCCAGGTATGTTTACTATCCCTTGCATGGATGGTAACACCAGATTTGAGAAAGTCATGTTAGACTTAGGAGCTTCTATAAATGTCATGTCATATTCCATTTATACTTCTTTGAAACTTGGCCCCTTAACTGAAACTGGTGTGGTAATTCAATTAGCTGATAGATCAAATGCCTACCCAAATGGTGTGATTGAGGATGTCCTTGTATAAGTTAATGACTTGGTTTTTCCTGCTGACTTTTATGTGCTTGACATGGAAAATAGTGATCAAACTAGCCCCATCTTGTTAAGAAGACCATTCTTAAAAACATCCAAAACTAAAATTGATGTTCATAGTGGTACATTGACCATGGAATTTGATGGTGAGGTAATTACATTTAATATATATGATGCCATGAAATTTCATGTTGATGATAATGCTATATATTCTGTCGATGTAATTGATAATCTAGCACGTGATGTTTTTGAACTTAATGGGAAGGATGAATCAGAGGTCGCTATTCATGAGAGTGTAGAGAAAGAAAGTAATGAATTAATGTTGAATCTTAGTTTGCAAGAAACTGTTGATATGTTGAACACTCCTCTAAGGTCACAACAAGCAGGTAAGGGTTTATATGTTGATGTGCTTGTTTCTAATGAAAAGCCTATACCTTCTATTGTGCAGGCCCCCGTTCTAGATTTGAAGTCTCTCCCTAATCACCTTAAATATGTATTCCTTAGGGATGACAAAACGTTGTCAATGATAATTTCCAACGAACTGACTACATTGCAAGAAGAAAAATTGTTGCAGGTCCTCAAGGAGCATCGAACAGCCATTGGTTGGACAATCGCAGACATCAAGGGAATCAGTCCATCCACCTGCATGCATCGTATTTTGCTTGAAGAAGGAGAAAAGCCTTCTCGTCAACCTCAACGAAGATTAAACCCACCCGTGATGGATGTTGTGAAGAAAGAGGTCCTCAAGCTTTTGGAAGTTTGCATGATTTATCTTATTTCTGATAGCAGTTGGGTCAGTCCAGTTCAAGTGATTCCTAAGAAGATGGGGATAACTATGGTAAAGAATCAAAACAATGAATTGGTTACCACCCGTGTTCAAAATGGGTGGAGGGTTTGTATAGACTATAGGAAATTAAATGTTGTGACCCGAAAAGATCACTTTCCTTTACCGTTTATTGATCAAATGCTTGAAAGGTTAGCTGGTCATTCTTACTATAGTTTTCTTGATGGTTATTCAGGTTATTTTCAGATTGCAATTGCCCCAGAAGATCATGAAAAGACAACTTTCACATGTCCATTTGGAACATTTGCATACCGTCGCATGCCCTTTGATCTTTGTAATGCTCCAACTACTTTTCAATGATGTATGGTAAGTATATTTTCAGATTATATTGAGCATATGATAGAGGTTTTTATGGATGACTTCACAGTCTATGGGGATTCATTTGATAATTGTTTGCATAACCTTGAGTTAATCCTTAAAAGATACATAAAAACTAATCTTGTTTTGAATTATGAAAAGTGTCACTTTATGGTAGAACAAGGTATAGTTCTAGGGCATGTTATCTCATCTAAGGGCATTGAAGTAGATAAAGCTAAAATTGATATAATTCAATCTCTACCTTACCCTGCTAGTGTGCGGGAGGTTCGCTCTTTTCTTGGATATGCAGGTTTTTATCACAAGTTTATTAAGGACTTCTCAAAAATTGCTTTGCCCCTATGCAAATTGTTACAAAAGGACGTGATTTTTGAATTTGATGAGGCATGCAAAATGGCATTTAATAAGTTGAAAGAACTATTAACTTCTGTACCAATCATTCAACCCCCTTACTGGAACTTCCCTTTTGAAATCATGTGTGATGCAAACAACTTTGCAGTAGGAGCAGTGTTGGGTCAAAGAACTGGAAAACCATCCCATGCTATCTATTATGCGTCCAGAACTCTAAATGATGCCCAGAGAAACTACACCACAACTGAAAAAGAACTATTGGCTATTGTTTTTGCTCTACAAAAATTTTGTCCTTATTTACTTAGTACTAAAGTGATTATTTACTCTGATCATGTAGCTCTGCATTACTTGATGACTAAGAAAGAGGCGAAACCAAGGCTAATACGATGGATACTTCTCTTGAGTGAATTTAACCTGGAAATCAAAGATAAAAAAGGAACAGAAAACAGTATTGCAGATCATTTGAGCCGTTTAACTAACGTGGATGCTGAACTCCAATTGCAGGAAACCTTTCCTGATGAGCAATTATTTTCTGCAAGCACAACTTTACCAGGTATGCAGACATTGTAAACTTTTTGGTTTTTAATACTCTACCTTCTGATTTGTCTAGGGCTCAAAGGGATAAGTTAAATAGTGATGCGAAATATTATGTATGGGACGATACATACTTGTGGAAGTATTGTGCAGATCAAGTGATTAGAAGGTGTGTTCTTGAAAATGAAATCACTTCCATTCTCACCTTCTGTCACTCTTATGCTTGTGGAGGACAATTTGGAGCAAAACAAATAGCAAAAAAGTGCTTGAATGTGGTTTCTATTGGCCATCCTTGTTTCGAGACGCCTACTCCTTTTGTAAGTCATGCGAAAATTGTTAAAAAATAGGTAATATATCTTAAAAGACTGAAATGCCACAAACTACCATACTTGTTTGTGAAATCTTTGATGTTTGGGATATTGATTTCATGGGACCATTTCATGTCTCTTTCGGTTTTACTTATATTTTGCTTGCTGTGGATTATGTTTCGAAATTGGTGGAAGTCAAAGCCACCAGGACTGATGATTCTAAAGTTGTTACAGATTTTATCAAGTCTAATATATTCTCTAGGTTTGGAATTCTGAGAGCTCTCATCAGCGATTGCGGAACTCATTTTTGTAATCTAACTATGGAAGCTCTATTGATGAAATACCATGTCACCCACAAGGTGTCAACTGCATATCATCCGCAAACTAATGGTCAGGCGGAGGTGTCAAATTGGGAAATCAAATCCATCATTGAGAAAAAGGTCTGCCCAAATAGAAAAGACTGGAGCTTGCGTTTGGATGAGACTTTATGGGCATACAGAACTGCATACAAGACACCCATCGGTATGTCACCTTACCGGTTAGTATTTGGGAAACCATGTCACCTTCCAGTGGAGCTAGAACACAAAGCTTACTAGGCCATCAAGAGTCTCAACATGAAGATGGATGAGAGTGGAGAACACAGAAAGTTGCAATTGCAAGAGTTGGAAGAAATTCGCAATGATGCATGCTTTCTATGACAAAATGATCTCTAGGAAAGAATTTGAAGTTGGTTAAAAGGTCATCCTATACCAATCGAGGCTTCGTTTGTTTCTAGGTAAATTGTGTTCCCATTAGATTGGATCTTTTGTTATTACTAATGTCTTTCCTCATGGTGCAGTATAAATTCAAAGTCTGGAAACCTCAAAGGCATTCAAGGTAAATGGTCATAGACTGAAACCTTTCTATGAAGGTCTTCAAGTGGAGAAGGTGACACAATTGGATCTCGAAGACCCATTCGATGCCGGTTCAAGGAAAGAGCAATGAGTCGAGCCCAAGACAATAAACAGAGACGCTGCTTGGGAGGCAACCCAAGGGGAGTTCGTTCCTTTATCTTTTTATTTTTATTTTTATTTTTCGCATTCAATTTTTTTCTTATTTTAGTTATATTTATCATTTTCTTTGCAATACACCTTGCATTGGGGACAATGTAAGTTTTAAGTGTGGGGAAGAGATTTAGATTTATGTTTCATTTAGATTGAGTGAGTTAATTTAAAAAATTACATGATTTTTCAAGAAGAAAAGTTGAGGTTTAAAGATTTTTGGTTGTGTATGCTATTTGCTAGAATTAATTAGGCTTTTGAAGAACTCATAACATGATTAAATGAATAATTCTCCAATTTATAGTTCATTAGTGGAGTTATTTTCTTTGAGGATTGTAGTAACTAAATTCTGTAGACAAAAGCTGGTGAGATTTTTGAGCCTTTAGACTGATACATCAATAACAGTCTCATTATTCTTTTTCATATGTGATATTCTTCCATGGTTTTGTTTCTCTAGAACTTACCTTGATTCTCTTCAAGATCACATTAACACATGCATGCACGAACATGATTAATGCTATCTTTGTTACATAAATGAGCTTCATTAGTCAAATAGCCGACCCTGTAATTGAATTTCCTATTGTTGAGCCCATTTGAGCCTTATTATCTTTTCTTTGTATAAACTTACATTACAAGCTTTAAACTGGAAAAACAATATCTTTACCTAAGCCTTAGAGCTAGTGGAGTATTGTTGAATGTCATGAGAAGTGTGGGTATGCAAGAAAATAAGTATATGGGTATCAAGATTTATGGTAGTGCTATTATTGGTGAATTGGAACAAATTTTCTATGTCAATTCAAGGAGTTCCAATATTGGTGTATAATTTGGAGTTTACGTTGTGCAAGAAAAACACAAGAAGAAGAAGGAAAAAAAGAATGATTGAAGAAAAAGAAAAGAAAGAAAGAAAAATAAAATAAGTGATGAATGAGAGTGATTTTTATGTGAAAAAAATCTATATTCATAACTCTTACTACATCTCAAGAAATAGTTCAATTTGTATGGGATAGATGGAAAAATGATGAAACTATCATGTGGAGTGGTTGGTTTACATGTCTTATGTATATGTTTGAACTAAGTCTATTTATCTTTACTCCACTAGTCTCGATGGCTCTTGAGTCACATACCCAAATATTTCCCACCTTGACCATAAGCCATATTACAACCTTTGAAAAGTTCTTATAATTCTTGTAAAGCATGTAATCTAAGTGGTGACGAATGAGAAGATATGCAAGCATCCATTGGAATGAATTTGAGCGAAACACTTACCCTTTTCAACACATGAGAGTTGAGTGCTTATATCTGTGAGGGTCTACATGTTTAGTTTACTCCATCTTCATATGAAAATGCTTGCTAATTGATTATGAGTTGTGTGTAATGTTTATTCGTGATATTTTATTTTATTTTTGGAAAAATATTGATGGTTTTATGTTCTTAGCATTATGACCAGGTGTTTTAGAGAATTAAATTTGAGTTTTGCTCGAGGATGAACAAAAGTTAAGTGTGGGGGAATTTGATAGGAATGTAAAATACATATTTTTTCTTCCTTATTTTAAGCGGTCATATGTTTATTTTGTGCCAAAATGTACTCATTACTCTCATATTTTGATTTAGGTGGCAATTCTATGGATATGGCGTACTTTGGAACAAATAGGTGAAAAAATACCAAAGTGAAAAGAAATGAAAGTTCAAGGACTAAAGTACAAATATTCTAAACTTATTTCTAACCTTGTGATGAAGATTCGAGAGTGTTAGAGGTCAATTGGATGAAGAAATGATTCAAAGGGATGAAATATAGCCAAGACATTATCACATACCAACTTTCAAGCTGAAAAGTTTTGCATATATTTTCAACCTCATATTAGGACCAATTTTTGATACGGAAAGTGATCGAATTTGAAGATAGTTTCTGAAGCAAAGTTGTAGCTCTCTAAGTTAGATTTTCAACGCATCTATAATCAACTCAATTGGACATCGGTAGAAAAAGTTATGGCCAAAATACTAAAAGCTGTCCGGGAGGAAGTTTCGTAAAATCATGCGGCCGCAATCCTTTAATTCCATGCGGCCACACAGACCACTTCCGAGAGTTTGAGGGCTAAGCTCATTTGTTTCATGCGGCCGCGAGCCTCTAACCCATGCGGCCGCATGGTTCATTTTTGGGACGCGAATTTTGGTTTCCGAATTTAAGTTAACTACTTATGGAAATAACTATAAATATATATTTTAAAACCCTAGAACACAACCAGAACATACCTGAACGCCTCCAACCTATTTTCTCTCTATTTTTCTTAGATCTATTATATGTAACTAACTCTTGGTGCTTGATTGAAGGATACCGAAGTCTTGAAAAATATTATAACTGTAAGATCCACCTATTTTTATTATTTAATTTATATTTTCAATATTGAATATTCTTCTATACATAATTTTTTGATTGCTATATTTGATTGCTAAGAGATCTATTAGTTTTTCATATATTGCAATTTATAACTAAGTTGAATCTCAAATCCGTAATTGTTTGAATCATTTAACTTGTGAAGTACTAGGATTTGATAATTTTCTGCGATAGAGGTTATTGAATCTTAAGAAGAATGTTTAAATAGATTGAATGCAACCGCTAGTGTTTGTATAATTGTATTATCTAGTTCATCGATTTCTCTATTGTTTAAAGTTGTTATTGAATTGAATCTTTAGCGCTGGTATGAGATTATTTGATAATTAGGGTTAATTATAACGCTAATTTTTGATTAACTAAAATTAATGAGAAATAAGAATTTATTCCAACGATGAATATTGTCAATGTGAATTGATTATTCTTTGTGGATTGATGAATGATTATAAATCTCCAATTGTGGAAGTTGACTTTGATCAAGACTCGTTTCATTGATTTAATACAACTCATTGATTTACATTGTTATTTATTATAAGATTGATTTCGTTATAAATAAAACCCCCTCAATCATTATACGAAACATAAATTGTTGAATTGCACACTTTTCTTGGAATCAACCTTTACTTCCACTACTACATTAGTTTTAGAGGTTTAAGGATTATTTTTGGGTACCTACGACAGTTGACCAAATATCAACTGCTATCACTTAAACATAGATCCAAAAGTTGCGACACATAGGCAAAAGAAAAGAGCCATCAACCATAAAAGATATGAGGCTATAAAATATGAAGTTAAGAAGCTGATTGATAGTGGGTTTATCCGGGAATCGGTATATCCGAAGTAGTTTCTAACCCAGTATCATGTTTCTCAAATTCATTAAAAACAAAACGCCTCGTAGCTATCAACTATGAGGCCCTATGAGTGTCTGACCCCCTTCACTTCAACCAATTCAATTAGTGCCTTGGATATATAAAATCACTTCGAAAGAACACAATTTCAGAGCTTCTCCTTTTTAGCAGTTCTTCCTAGGATAGTCCCTATAGGGTCTGCACGGACCAAGTATGTTCCCAACTATAGTGGTGTGATAAAGGCTATTCCCATACAATAAAATTGTTATTTCAATTTATTTAACATTCAAAGTCTATACATTACATAAATAATGATGCCTAAATTTGGGAGACTATTGTTACGCCTCGCCTCCGAGGTTCAGTGTGAAGGTGCCACGTGGGTAGAAAATCAACAAGAAGGTCAAATGAAGGTTCTCAAGGTCAAAGAATGAAGATGTCAAACAAAAACTGGAGTCCTTTATGTTAAAGGCCGAGATCCATATTTAGCCACTACCTCAAGGACGAAACACTACACTTGGGCTAAGGCTCTCTGAGGCTATCAAACCATTCGAAGTCTAAGGAACTGATGTTGTCCCATGCAACAGATTTGAAGATCTTTTAGAAATGATTGATGTAACACTTGTAATAAAATTTGTCAGTATGTCAGCATGTTGTACAGAGAAGCTGAATCAATGTATTAATTGTACGAATAGACAATGATATGACACCCCAATTTAGGAGATGAGGCCACGTGGTTCTGATCCAATGATTACCACGTCGACCAGGGCAGTATAAATAGGTTTTCTTTGTAAGTAATGATAGGGGATTTTGGCAATTGTACACTCGAAAGATACACTTGAAATCTTGAGAAAATTATACAAACACTTAGCATAATATTTATTGATCATCTTTACAACTTGTTGAACACAAATCTCAATAGGCAACATAGTGATTTCATGCACATTTTTTTTATCTATCTTTCCACATATTCTTGTTTATTGTAACATAAAATATCTAGGATTTCCACCTAGCAATCGTTGTTAGTGCGATCGCTTTCGTTCCACACCGTCGGAGCTTGAACATTTTTGTCTCTCACCACAAAGTGTCTCCCGTGTCCATTTCTCTCATATCTACCGCCGTTATTCCGGTGGAACGCTTTAGAGCTGTACTTGACTCGGAAAGAGTGGACTCGACATATGTTGAGTTCATTTTTTGAGGTCAACATGTTATAAACATTTCGCCATCTTCGGTACTATCATTTGTTGATAGTATGTTACACGTGTTTTACTATCTATTTCTATCGTCCCGTGATCGTCACTACCACTACTTGTACATACATTGTTAATGTTTATTGTTATACAACTATCATCGCTTGTAACATTTATTGTTATGCTATCACCGTTGGACCACAACCACCATCACCACGACCACCACCACCTCCACTACTATCCTTATCGTACTCACTACATTACAATCTACTACCATCATTAAAAAAATGTAGATTATCATCACAATCGGTGTCGTCATCACTGCTCGACATTGCCACAATGCCAAGTTGTCGCCGTCATCGTTGCCACCACCACCATCAACAACCATCTTTGAACTTAGCACCACCACCACCTCCATAGAAGCTACGCACCAAAATCGCCCTAAAAAGTTACAAAAATCTTCATCATCACTATCAATACCATCCCAGCACAAAAACTACGGTATCACAACCATCTATACATCCGAAATCATTAAAAAAAACTTACACCAAAATTTGGTAATTCAAATATGAAAACAAATCTAAAATCAAATTAATCATTGACGATTATAAAATTGAGGGAATGGGGTGGTAGAAGGTGTTGTTGTCGTAAAAGATATTTGGTGGTAGCTATACGTTGGCACCGAGTGAAGTTGCAGTGGTGGTGCAATATTTAGTGTCCATGTCGGTGGTGGTTGGTGACCAAGACGTCTCAATCCAGAGAGAGATTCATTATTCCCATTCTCCATCTCCACTTGTAGATCAATATCTCATGTTCCATTTTTAGCCATGCTCTCATACAGATATTCTTTGTTAGAAGACGGCTAGTAAACAAGGACTATATAGATCAGAATCTTCAAATCGACGACGCTACCATCCATGTTCATTGTTCGTAAATGGGTTTCATTTCTTTTTGCGTGGATAACAACAATTTCACGAGTATCTTCAACTCGACGTCGGTATCTTCAATTTTTATTTTGGGTTTCAGTTTAACAAGTTTTGAAGTGTGTGGATTTTTTACATTATGCAGTGTTTTTTGTATGGATTTTTTATACATTACATGGGTGTTACTCGACGTGCGTTCCTTGTTCGTAAATGGGTTTCGTTTGATTTTGGGTGGATAATAACATTTTTTTGTTTGGTTTTAGTTTCACGGTTCTTGAAGTGTTGTTTACACTATGCTGTTTAGATTTTTTGTTTATACATTACAAGATTGTTACTTGTTGTTTTGATGTTAGTTTAGAATGGATGGATTATTGTTTATGAATTTAGTTTGGTGTTAGTATATGAACTTAGTTTATGTATCAGAACTCTTTGGTGCCTAATTAAGAAATTTGTCATAATTTGCAGTTATATTAATCAATGGCTGGAAAGAATAGGGGTATCTGCCACAGTTGTAGTCAGTTTGGGCATCGATTGTATGACTGTCCAAAAAAACAACTATGTCAAACTATTTCAAGGGCATTGTAAAAATGGATGTGGAGAAGAAGACGAAAAATATAGGTCAAACATTCTTATGTTGTACTAAAGATTGTGGGTATTTCACTAGAATGACGTGAAGTCCTGGAAGAAGAAACCCCTGCCATTTAAAGGACAGTCTACATATTTCTACGCTGGAATGCAATCAAGCAATGTTGGGATGTCTCAAAATCAAGCTAAAGCACCAATTATTGACTTGTTGAAAAGTGTTGCTGAATTAAAGATGGAAGAAGAGGATAAGGAGATAACATTCAGCATAACTATCCGGAAGGGAAAAGTGAAATTGGAAGATAACGGGAAGGGAAAGCGTAGGGAGTAGAATTGATATTTTTGTTTGTGAAACTTGTGTATTCATAGCTATCAATCAAACTTATGTTATTAATGTTTGTGAAACTCATATAATAGGAGATTTCAATCGAACTTATGTTTATGTTCATTTTGAGGCTCTATCCATGGCCATATGATAATCACAACTATTTAGCAAGTCTTCTTTCGTAGTAAGTTATCTTGGGAAGCTTGAATGTGAGAGAGTAATATGATTTCTATTTTGAACGATCGATATGTGAAAGACCAAGTATTGCTTTTCTGAATTATACGTAAGTTAACTTAGTTTGACATCAGTTTAGGTTATGGTTTTGAGTTGCATATAATACACTCCTTAAAAATTCGAGAAGAACATAGTTGGTATGATTTGGTCTTCTACAACCTTTGCCATGTAGTCATTGAATAAGCATGTGAAATGAATACATTTGTACACTACACAAACACAATAATATCATGCATTTTATCACTTTGTTGTCCAACAAATGATAATCAAAGTTATTGACACAACCAAAACTATTTGTAAGATAATCTGCCCAATAAATAATGATTTTCATACATATGAAAAGTCCAACATTTCCAGAGCAAGTGAAACGGGAATGAAGAACACGTATCAATTTCAAAACAACCATAATCCGCCCAATTCAAACATCACGTTACATATCACTTTCAAAATAGCCCTAATAAAGAAAGGTTCCACGTATAGCAAATGAAAAACAAATTTAGAATAATAGATTCTGCCTGAACTACAAATACGAAACATGTTCCTCATCCCTGGATCCACACACTACTTACAAACATCCTATATTGTCGTCACTCTCCTGCATCCCAAAATGTATGTGTTTGAGAAGACGATACATTATGAAATTGGGCATCCTAAGCATTTTTAGTGTTTGCGACATTGTCCTTCAACCTACCATACCGAATCGAAACTGTGGGATTTGCTGGAACATGTACACGATGCAACCAAAAGCTCAATGAAAAATAAAATCAAATGATTATACAATGAATATGCATATAAAACTTATGGAAAGACGTTTACACCTTTTTTGACCCTTTGATTTCTTAGAATTCGTCTCCAATAGACTTTTTTGCACAATTTTTTCGATGCGCCTTTGCTTTTTGTAAGTTTCGGATCCAAAATGTTTAGACTTTCATCATTTTGAGCTTCAAATACATGCACACCCAAGTTACTATAGTTTGATTTAGACAATTCAATTTTTTGAAATTCAATCTACCCCAATAGATGATTGGACCTTTCTTCATTTTTCACTACCAAGTCTGTCATTTTCGTGAAAATGAGACACAACTTCTCATATCTTAATTGTTCAGCTGTACAAACCAAACTATTGTACGTTGTTGGGAACCGCATGTACAGTCTAGTGACATCTCTCATCTATCTTCGCAAGACACACTTATCAAGAAGCAATTCTTTCTGAATTAAAATTGATATTAAGTGTTTGCAAATGATACCTCGAAACTCAAACAAATGACAATTCCACTCAATCTCGCAGCTGTAAACGTGAATATTTTTTTTCTTCATTCCTTCATTGTGAATGATATCCTCACGGACCTCGTACTTTGTTTGCTCGGGGAAGTGTCCTACAGATAATACTTTACAGTAAACCTTTCATGTGAACTCTTGTTGGAAATCCTTGAATTTTGTATTAATGTATACATCTTGAAATTGTTTCTCCGTATCATTCTTAGTTGCACATGGAACCATTTGCGAGAATGATTTAAAATCAACTTGAAATTCCAACTTTACTTCTCAACGCCCGTTCATATTGCTCTACAAGAAGCTTTAAAGATGTGTTCGAATGCATATAGCCGTCAAAGATGTTCTCACTCTATTGTGTGGTTGGCATACTAGCCCAAAATGTAGTCTTCAAATAGCATGGTACCAACGACCTCTTTTATTATAGAGTGCATTCAACAAATCATGATCTCGTAACTCAAAATGATGAACCATATTCAACCAGGCTTCCTCAAACACTTCACAACTTAGTTAGTCATAGACTAACCCATGTATATCATGCATTATTGAACCTTTGGCAATGTGATAGCCGAACTTCTCGGGTAACTTCTTTTGTATATGCCAAAGCACCATCTATGCTTAGTGTTAGATAAAACAATTTGAATAACATTTTGCATATCTTGATCTGTAATAATTTCATTGGGATCTTTGCCATTCATGCATTCTACCCATGTCCTAAATATCCAAACAAATGTGTTAGTATCTTCGTTCGAAACCAAACCACAACCTAGAAGAGTTGATTGCCCATGGTGATTCACCCCTACAAAAGGCATATCATACTTATTATTGAGGCGTGTGGTGTCAAAAGTAACAACATATCCAAATTCTTTATACGCTTCTCGACATCTGTTATCGGCCCAAAATACATTTCTCAACTGACACTCTTCATCCAAGTCCATACTGAAGAAAAAACCAGGACTACGTGCTTGCATTTTTGAGAAATATGCTTATATTGCAGCAACGTCTCCTTCCCCAAATCGTAAACGTAGCACTTTCTAGATGAAATTTATGCAATCTTTTTCAACACATGTCATGTTATCAAAGCCACCTGCCTCCACTACAGTTGAATTAAAGCTTTTATACACTGGTATTCCTACTATATCATTCACCTCAAGCCGTCTTTTAACATGTTCACTAAGTTGCCAATTGCATCTATATAACCTAGACTTAGATGAGCTTATTTTATAGTTATGCTCTAAATGCACAATGTTTATTCTAAATATTTCACACGTATCGGAACACGGAGTCATCCTTGCTTTACACCTAATTTCAATTGTTGGTGTAGGATTCAAAGAAGTACTTTTCTTATGATGTCGCCCTTCTCGACTACAAGTAAAACTCACATATCGTACTATCATGTCATCTCCACTCTTTGTATTCTGTTTACTAATAGGAAACCCACTCTACTTGACAATCAGATCTTTTGTAGAATTCAAATACATGTGTCTTGTTCGCAAACTTCATACCAACTTTAGGCACGATTATCTCATTTTCAATACCGAACATTTCCTCACCCAAACTTTCGTCGTCCACACAATCGAGTTAACATCCACTTATGTAGAAATAACATTTCACATTATGTTTGTAATTAAGAGATGAAACAATTGCTTTAAATTCACATCGTTTTGCAGAAAAGTATTAGGCAGATTTGAGAAATTAGATAAACATTTTAAATCAAACATAAAAATTGACTAACACGAAGACATGTATAGTACACTTCAAAAAGACAAAGGCAAATTTGCATCATATTAAAGTGTCACAAGCAAATCTATAGTACCAACTTGTTTATTCTAGAAAATGTATTCCAATAAATAGAGTCTACCATGGTCGGCGTTCTCATCAACCATGTTGTCGGAAAAATTATGCGACTCTCCTTTAAGATGAGTATCCTTCTCTGTAGATGTGGAGGAAGAAGAAGGAAATACGTTAATCTCTAATATGGTTATCTAATTTGTCAACCATTACATTTCAAATAGAAAGGAAAATAAAATTTACCATTTAAGTCGGTGGTATCTTCAATTCCACTGGCGCTGCCTTCAAATCTACCAGCTAGCACAGTGGAGAAGGAGAAAAGTTGTTACATGGGTTTCTCTCTGGATTGAGATGTCTGGGTTGAGAGAATGAGAATGGGAAAAATGAGAGTGAAATACGTCTAGAGTTTTGATTCCAATTTTTATCTTATCCCCCCCCCCCCCCTCCCTCCCCTTTTATATATCTTTTTTAACTCCCACGAGAAATTGATTTTAGAAGTCAAAAATAAAGTCAAGCTAGCATTTTGGACACCATTAAGGATAGCTTATTGTACCTGTAGCATTATACACAATTTTAAAGAGATAAACAGAGGGCTTAAATTGCAAATACTAACAAAGTTGAAGACCTAAAGAAGGAAATTTTCTGGTTCAAAAAAGTAAGAGCCCGTTTGAGCCACATTATAATGAGAATGAAAAATATAGTCATTATGGGCTCCACACAAGAGATAGAAAATTTGAATTTTAATGTTGATGTGATAGATAACGGTCATGTTTTTCATTTTAATGAAAACTAGTCTTTGCCCGTGCAAATGCACGGGCCGAGTTTTTTGGACAGTACTGTTAGTGTATTAAATGTGTTGGACTTTCGTGAATTATATACATAATGTTCACTATGGCTGCATTGTGATGATTTTTTTTTTCTGAATATGTGAAAAGCCTTACTAAGTTATTTATTCTAGGATATGAAAAATATGTTCACAGGTGGTCTAAGGACTATTAAGTTACTGGAAAAAGAAGAAAAATAATATACGTTAAGTTCACATATTCCAAGTTAGTGAAACCTTGAGCAAGCTTAAAACAATAACAAACTTGTATATGGGGCATTCCCTTCTCCCTTGTGATGATAGAATGACTTTGACCCATCTGCATAAATAAATAAACAAAAAGTCATATACATGTAAGGAATATAAGTCAAAAATGCATTTCAATAATAGTTCAATAATTTAAGTAATCAGAATATCATCTGAACTATTTTATTGAAATAGAACAACGCTCATTTTGCAGTCACGAGTTTAAAAGAGAAAATGTCTTGAAGTTCTTCATGCATCGTTTTAGCGATCATACAGAAGTACATACTATATTACATCAGAATTCCTTACACAATAGCCACTAATAGTGTTATTGGCGATTGAGAATGCGACTGTTGAAGTTAAAAACAAACCACCTAACATCGTTAAATCATTAAATTATATCCAAGATCACCATATATGTAGATTATAAACAATAATAAAAAGCTAAATAAACAATTAACATGAAGGTGTCATCAACTTACAAGTAAAAATACAATAATAAACCTTCATATGACCTCAATACACATTGTTATATTGAAGCCCTAAAATAATTAACGGTACCTCAATCAACAAATCAAGGAACTAGGATGACTTTAATCTAGTAGAATATAAGTCAAAAATATGTATCTACAATAGTTCAATAATTTAAGCAATCAGTATGTCAACTTAACTATTTTATTGACATCAGAAAAAGCCAAGAACAAAAACACATTTCGCAGCCATAAGTTTAAAATAGATATTTTGAAGTTCATCTATCCATCGTTTCAACTTTAGCTATGCCTCTTTCTCATTTGGATTGAATGGAGTTGAATACCTACTATTACTTTCCTTTTATTGACAATAGTGTTTTATTTCAATAAAAGGATTATATTTCCAAATTCATTCGAGTCAAATAAAGGTAAGATCTATCTAAAGACGCTAGGTTTGCTGAGAGTTAGTACTCATATTGTCAAAGTGATATTTCAAATAAATTTATTATATGTTAATATCTCATAGTCAACTTCTGTGGAAAATAAAACATTAACAGTAACAACTAATATTAGAGCAACGTAAATAGTAACACAATAAATTATTCTTTAGAATTTTGTAAACATAAAGTACAATAGCTCACCCCAGTATCAAAGATCTAGATTGACATCCAAAAAATCATAGGCAATTAACTTGTTGCTTTTGCAAATTCGTAACAACGTCAGTGACATTATTACGAGCCCAAAAGACAAAAGTATATTCATGATTAGCAGCAAGAAGAAAGTCCAGTTTATATCATAAGTTAATTCCAAATATTAGGTATAAGTTGTGTACAGACCACAAAATCTATAGGTATAGTTGTTGCTCACCTAAAAAAAGAAGTATAATTTTAGGATACAGAAAATAAGAACCAACAGTGTATCGTCTTTAAAGAACCATTTAGTTAGTTGCAAGCAAGCTTCTGGAACAGGCTTGGATTCATCAACACCATAAAGAATTAGCTTTATATGCCCCAATGAGGATATCTAATTTCGTCAATTGAAAGGAAAAGGCAATTTATAATTCCAGACACAACAACAAATCTAGTATTCATAAACAAGCAAAAATAACAAATGCTGATGACTATTGGCAACAAAAAAAGTACCAGTAAACATGATTGCATTACAGTTTAGGTGCTTACCATAGTTGATATACCCAATAAGATCAATTAAGAAACAAATTTACTATCTTAATTATAACACAGTAAGTTCAATGAAGAAACAAAAACTAATGCACGTCTACGGATCTTTAGTGTTCATATGAGAATGATTATGAATTCTCAAACTCCTTTTACTATGCAGAACCGTCACGAGAACCTGGCATCAAGCATGATTTAACATTGCTCAATTGAGAAAGACATTAACATAATGATGTGTAAAAAATTAAATATTTATGTAACAAACAAGGCTATTATTAACAAAATTTGAATATCACAAAAACCAATGCATATAATTATGTCAAAAGTTTTATCTTTTTCTTCTTGCATTAAACATTATCATGGAAACTAATAAAATACAATAAGTTCTTCAATTATAGTATTGTTCCCTTGCCTTTTCGAAACATTCTGTCCTAAACAAATTAAATACGAAAAGAAAAATTGCAAGAAAAAAATAAACTAATCTTCAAAGAATGCATAAGAAATTAACCGTTTCATCATGCTTAGGTCCCTCGGAGTCACCAGCAACATCTAGGCACAAAAGTATAGCCCTGGTTTCTCGTACAACATCGACAAAGGTCCAAGGTTTTTCAGGTTTGAATAGATTCTTCATTGAACTGCTCCTAACAACCTTCTTAACAAGGTTTTTTGAACTTTGAAGAAGAACCCAATATCTTCTATTTCACATCAACCTTCCTCACCACAATAGCCATCTCTTTCCCATTAATGGAATCTGGAGTTTGAGATTCCACAAGCATAATAGCTTTAGAAAAAAGATCACAAATTTTCCAAAATTCCCAATTATTGTTGCAATAAAATGGAATGGAAAAGAAACAACTTTTGTTGCTGTAGAAGAAAAATAAAGAGTTTACATATTCTTTTTATTGTGTTTGTCACTGAACTTTCATATGAAACAAAATTTTTAAACAGATTATAATACTAAAAACGAATAAATTAAGTCATAGCACTGGATACTGCAATGCACAAGAACTTCATCCCCAGTCACCATACAAGTTCCAAGTAAGGCCAAAGGCAGCAACATTTTGTACAACAATTTGTGCTTCTCCAATATTGATCTTAGGCTCAATCCCAATCCAAAACAGTCATTAGGCGATGAAATTGCATCTCTTATATAGTAATACAATTCCTCATTAGCTGCCCATTGGAGTTTATGTCTCTAAATTTTTCTACAATAAGTAAAATAATCTCGACTCAAGATTGAGTAACTGAGAGTTTTTTTTGGTGACTGGTAAGTTTGATCCAAGGAAGAATGTGAAAGTTGATATCCCATTTCGTATTTTTCATCTAAGTTTAATAAGTTGTTCGTTTCTTGAATTTTTGGGCTAATTCATCTATTCTGCATATATATATATATTCTTGAAGAAATTCTCACCCAAAAAAAAATGAATACAAAACTAACAGAGGATCAACTTTAATTCTGGCTAACCATTTTTTCACAATCTTGATTCAGCAATTTCAACGACTCATCTAGCAATTTGAGATCGTCTTTAAGCACAATGTTGCGAGTAGTCATAGAAGCAGTGCACCTAACATCATAATTAAACTAAATATGAGGAAGAGCTTAACACATTAGAAGGAAGAGATTGAAATTGTTCTAAGAACCATTTGGAAAACTTCAAAATATGTAGTAAATAAAGTTTTCTTATTAAAATCTATATCAGAAATGTATCAATCTTCAAAGTTTTTTGAGAACCCTCTATAGAGATGGTTCTTATTACTCAATGTAAGAGAACTAACAAAAAAACCTTTAGAAATGAATAATGCGAGTCATGTGGTTTAATCTCAACGATTTTTTCAAAAAACACAGAAACAAAAACAACTAAAAGTAAACAATTGCAATTGTTAAGTTGCCACTTATTTCTCTTCCTCCATGCGCGCATGTTTTTTTTTTTTTTTAAATGAACCTTATTAAAATATCAAAATCATTCAAAAACCCATATTGAAATAATTTTTTTCATTTAAAATTCTTTTCACATATTTTCTCATTGCACGCACGATTTTTTTTCTTTAAACAAATTCTAAAAAACATTAAATAATATTCATATTTCACATACCAAAGTTACAACTACAATACATTAAATTTCTTACATTTTCAACAAATTTTTAATTACAATTTTAATTTTAATTTGTCTTATTGAAAGAGCTAAACTTTAATTTGCGCACGAGAGTGAATTTTTTTTTTTTTAATAACACGGCCATGAAAAATATTATTTATTTAGGTACGATTTATTTTTTATTTTTTTCATAGATTTTGTAGAGTTCAATTTGTACTATAATAAAAACTTTAGGGAAAAAATATAAAGGATAACTACAAATTGAACTCTACAAAATTTATGAGAAAAAAAATCGTACCTAAACAAATAATATTTTTCATGGCCACACATAAAAAAAAAAAAATTCACTACCGTGCTCAAATTAAAGTTTAACTCTTTCAATAAGACAAATTAAAATTAAAATTGTAATAAAAACTTTGTTGAAAATGTAAAAAATTTAATGTATTGTAGTTGTAACTTTGGTAAGTGAATTATGAATATTATTTAATATTTTTTAGAATTTATTAAACGGAAAAACAATTCATGCGCGCATGGAAAAATATTTAAAAAGAATTTTAAATGAAAAAAATATTTCAATATGAGTTTTTGGATGATTTTGAAATTTTATTAAGGTTCATTTTTAATAAGTTGTAAAAAAACCATGCACACACGGAGACACACGGTGTCTCCGTGTGCGCACGGAGAATTTTTTTTTTTTAAATATACAACTTGAAAATGAAATGTTTTTTTCCACCATAATAAAATATATCAAAATCATCCAAAAACACATATTGAAATAATTTTTTTTATTTAAAAAGAACATGCATTTAACCTTTTCTTTAGCAATTGGATTACCCTTTTTTTTTTTTCCTTCCTATTTTTCATTACTTTTTGGACAGTTCAATATGTTTTCCCAGTCCTTCCATAACACGCAAACAGCTATACCATTGAAATATAGTTTATAAGTTTTCTTAATTCAATTTATATCTTTTTTCACTTAGAAGCTATACAGTTACTGCAAATGAATACTTTTAGTTTCATTTTTCCGTTTCATGCATTTTGTACAATTTTTTTTTTTTATGCTCTCTTTTTGAAAGCAGACTTATTATGCTATCTTTTTGAAAGCAGATTTATCTTATATTATTTGACAGGAAGAATGAATTGGAAGACGGTGGCACAAGAAGATGTTTAAAATATCAACTCAAATACCAATTAGTCAACATATAAGGCTATTTAACTATAGCAAAACCAGTAAAGAACCAATTTAAGCGTGAAATGAAAGGTGCATAAATGAATAGTAATTTTGCTATCCTCTTTTTTATAGTATATATATAGTGAAAAAAAATGTGGCTCAAGCTGGCCTAAACACGGGGAAACCCGAGGGGCACATAAGTCAAACTCGAGCGCTTAATTCCTCTCCACTTAACGCACTTGTTTCTCGCTTCCTTGTTCGAAAGCCCCGTACAATCCTTCCCCAATTCACACACACACACTCCAACACGCACAAAACGCGCAGTGAATGGTTCTTACACATAGTTCACTCATCTTGTAATTCTGAGAAAATTCCGTTAAATTAGTTTCAATGGCTGAAAAGCTGCAGGAGCAGCTGAAAGAGCTCGGATCGAAGCTAGACAGCTGTCCTGATTCGAAAGACGTTCTTATGAAGCTTTTGAAGGTGAAACGGTTTTTAGTTATCTTAATTTTGGATAAATTTTTGCTGCAACCTAATTTTGAGTTGTAACATTGAAATTTCGTGCTCTTGGAAGTTCATTGACTAATGCATGCTTATGATTTTGTGAGATTTATGGCTATGTGAGGGGCTGGGATGATTAGGGTTGAGTTTGTGTTATCTTTAGGAGTTCCGAGTGGTATGTTTGGGGTCAGATAAGCTGAAAATTGGAGGCTTTTTTCCATGAGCCGTCCTTCGGTTTTTTTGTTGTTCTTATTTTTATTTTTTGTAGAAAACGGTTCGGAAGAGGGTTAATTTCCTTTTTGCCTCCCAACAGTTTATTGTGAAGATTGTTGAAATTTCTAGTTGTATAATTGTATATAAAGGAAATTATTTGTTTTTGCAGTTCTCGCTTTATTCGAGAAACATTATGTATATTTCTCCAAAGGAATTTCATCCAATATTTTTTGGGAATAAGGCTTAGTTTGTGGTGGTTAGTTCATACAGATACAGTGCTGGTTCCGCGATTTTCGTGGCCTGAGGCAAATTTCATAAATCAAGCCCCAAAGTCGTAGTATGCATGCAAAATCTATATGTGTATTGTGGATTCAATAATTAATTTGTTAATTTAAATAATTAACAATAAAATAACAAGTAAAATGTATTATACAAAAGATTTATATTATAATCAAATAACAAAGTCGACAATGTTCCGAACATTTTATTGAAGAAAAAAAAGGAAGAATGAAATAGGCTAAAATCTAAGGCCACCTCCAATGTTGGGCCCGAGGCACGAGCCTCACTTGCCTCTACGCAAAACCGGCCCGGGACATATAAACACATGTTGTAGAGAAGGGGGAAAATGTTCATGCTCAGTAATGTTAATGTTAGTATGTAGCATATAGTAGGTTTCAACAATTTACTCTAATTTTGTTTCCCTTCAACATATCTAAGTTGTTAATGTACCCAGTTTTGTTCGACTCCTCAATGTTTACTTTTCAATGAAATTTATTAACCTATGCTCGAAATGACACCACACAAATCTGGCAACTAAAAAATGCTTTTTTCTCACTTGAGACGTTTTACTTGCTGTTTAGCAACTGAAAACGACACCACACACCTTTCACTCAGAAATCAGTCGATCCATTTCGTCTACGAATTCTCATCTTCCATCTTATTTTAAAAATATTTAGGCTTCGGATCATAAACAGGAATAATCTTTAGGGTGAATATCATACCCTATACATTTTTTATGCTTTGAATTTTAACTATTGCTTGACATAATGGACACTTGATCTTGGATTCCTTTTAGAATTACCTTAAGTCAAGTTGCTAGGCTTTTAACTGTTTGCTTCATAGTAATACCAAATGCCTCCCCAACATGCAGCAAGCAGCAGTATGCCTTTCTGATTTAGATCAGTTACCACTGAAATCTGTAGTGGAGTCCATGCAGTCTTTTGTAAATGCAATCGCTAAGCCAGAACTTCTAAAGCATAAAGATCCAGAGGTCAAGCTTTTCGTTGCTGCTTGTATCTGTGAAATAACTCGCATTACTGCACCCGAGGCACCTTACGATGATGATATTTTAAAGGTACTTTTTCTTTCTGAAGTGGACAAGGTGTGTACTTGGTTCACCACCATGTTCTTTTTTTTTTTTTTCCCCCTAAATTGCGTCCTAGTTAATTGCTTTCTGTTCTATTCCAGGATATCTTTCAGTTAATTGTGAGTACTTTCAGTGGCTTAAGTGATACAAATAGCCCATCTTTTGGAAGGAGAGTTGTTATTCTGGAAACTGTGGCTAGATACAGATCATGCGTTGTCATGCTGGATCTTGAATGTGATGATCTCATAAATGAAATGTTTACCACTTATTTCACTGTTGCAAGGTACGGCTTTTTCAAATGAAGTTCATGTCAGTCGGTCATAAAATAAGTTTGTACATGTAGAAAATATAATACTCTTAGAGAGACCAAATATATTCTATTGCTTAAATCTTTTTTGCTGTTTGAGTGAGTTTCAGTGCTACTGTGTGTGGACACTATGTTGTATCCAACGGTTTTTTACTTGTAGATTTTCCATATCCATTGTTAGTTTAGGGTTTCTCCCTTTGGATGTTAAACATTATGTCATGATAAGATGGTATCCATTTTGTTTTTTGTTCTTGCCTATTACTTCCTCCCACATGCTAGTGTATTTCCATGTCCTTGTCCGAAGTGTTATTTATTTAGCTTTTATTCTTGTGTCATGTATCAATATATCAATATTTTCTTTTTGTCTCATACCAAGACATGATAAATAAGTAAAGGTTACACCTATCTGGCAGCACATTTCTCGGAATTGGCATTTGCTGGTGAATCCATTTGTCTGTGTGTTTGTTTGGAGCTGCATAATGTAAGCTACATTATCTTGAGATATTTGTTATGTGTGTTGGACTTGGCATTTTGACACATGACGTGGGGAGGGTCAGTGTTAGGACGGTTAGATTGATTACGACACTGCTTAAATCGAACTCCAACAAATGTTCCTGAGATTTTTAATGTCCTTTGCTTGGACCAAGTATGCAAACCATTGTTCAAAGCTGCAGCATATATAGCCCAAATAGAGCCATTGTCCCATATTGGTCAAAACTGTTCTAGTCAATATGCAGGTTCTGCTTTGCAGAGGTGTGTAAAATTCCAAAAATGTACCCTAAAAGCAGAAAACTGTTGTAAGGTTAGGAGCCTCGAAATCAGCGGAAGCAATCAAGAATATTCACCAAGAACACCAAAATACACAAAGTAATATCGAATTGTTGGAGCTCAGAAATTCACAAAGAATCATTGTACCCGTCTGTACAATCAAGAGACGGCCGGCAACAACCCAAACCCTAAGGAAATCCAAATAGCTACTACAATAGACCTAATCGAACAAATCAATCTCCAACACTATTTTTTCCCCTCTATATCACTAAGACAATATTCACCAAGAATAATTTCATCACAAAGATAGAAAATAGAGAAGAAATCACGAGCAGAACTCGAAAATGGAAACTCTCCAGAAGCTTTCACTTATGCATGCAGCAAGAGGGAAAAATGGAAGCAAAAGAGAGTATCTGTTCCTTTCATGCAGAAAGTCAAAGCCAAGAATGAATTAATTCCCAAAGTGGATGGCCCAGCTGGATATATATTAAACAAACCATCAACCATTAGATCTATTTTCCATCCTACGGTCTAGAGCAGCTTACTAGATTATTCTTTTGGGCTCAGGTTGTGGGCCCGACTCTTTGATTGAGTTATTGGGCAATGTTTTAAGTAAAATCATTTTCCATCTTGGGCCAAGTCCTATTTTCATCATTGCCCCATGTGTTAGAACTAAATGACAAAATTGGCATCAACTTCTAGCAACTGTAAGTAGCACCTGGTTTTATGTGAATAAGCCAAATAAACCATTATGCCATATGTTAAATAAACAGGACATCTTGGATCCGTCAAATTTTGCGATTGAACACTGAAAAGGTAATTTATAAACTAGTCCGATGCTATCCCAACATTCGTTAAGTTCTGGAATAAATAGACCAGCACTCGATCAATTATTTCTACTTGATTTGTTCTGGTTGGCATGTGAGAAATATTTATTTTGTCATATTTTGTTCAAAAGCTGCAGTAAAATGCTAAACAAAAAGCCTGCTATGAAAAGGATACAGCTTCTCTCTACTGACACGGCATCTATTTATTTCCATAAACATTGCTATAAACAAAAAAAGATACATATAGGCATTGTGTCACCTGTTCAAGTGCTGTAAAAATTTTTATATCAAGTGTTCTATTTTCCTTTTGCACCATTTGCATGAGATAACCTGTACACAACTATATCTAGAGGCTTTTCTGTATTTAACTCGAGAATATATGCAAAGCTTCTCTGATTCCTGCATGTTGGATCATGTGGTCCACCATTTTCTTTCAACTCATGCGCAAGCAACACCTTGGTAGAAACTTGCTATCTTCCAAGATAGAACTAGCAATCAAGATGACACCTGTTGTCATTGCTCAGACAAAGAAAGTTGCCTCTCTTAAGATTTTGATTTGGATGCTTTACTGGGGGTGATCAGTGCAATAAATATCACTTTATTTTTATATGGACGTCTAGTGATTGAGACAGGGATTAATATGTTCACTTAATGTGATGAACTTCTACAAATTCCCATTTGTGCAGAGATGAGCATCATGAAAATGTTTTGACTTCGATGCAAACAATCATGGAGGTTGTCTTAGAAGAAAGCGAGGACATACGGGATGATCTTTTATTGATTTTATTGTCTGTTTTAGGTCGCAATAAGAAGGTAAAACTATCATCCTTTGTTGGTTCAATGTTCAAAGATTATCTCACCGCCCTTCCCATTAAATTTTTGAGTTTTTGTTGCTAGGATGTATCGGCAGCTGCAAGGAGACTTGCTATGAATGTGATAGAGCATTGTGCAGGAAAACTGGAACCTGTCATAAATCAGTTTCTTATATCATCCATGTCAGGAGAAAGAGGGTCTGCGAAGTGTCAGATTGACTACCATGAAGTACTTTATGACATCTATCATTGTGCCCCCAAAATCTTATCAGGAGTTGTTCCTTACCTTACTGGAGAACTACTGGTAACCATACACAATTGTTTGTGAATCATTTATTTGTCTTGTCCTAGGTTTGAAAGTATACACAGCTGTTCCTATTTCGTAATGAGACACAGCAAATCATGTTATTTTAGGAAATAAAATGGTTCATGAACATTAAAATATGAGAACCACGTTTCATTTGTTTGAGGGTTGCAATATGGTAACCATGTTATAACTGTATTGAGAAGTCCTTTTTTGCCACGTTCAGCATTCCGCTTCTGCCTGCGTGGACAAATTGGTGATTCCAAACTGATTTTGTAATACGTGCACGAGAAGAATGTCAGTTTCAACTTTTTCATATTTGTATTTGTCGGAAGCTTGCTCAATTACAAAAATTTTTGTTGACAGACTGATGAGTTGGACACTCGTTTAAAAGCAGTGAACTTAGTTGGAGACCTTTTTGCTTCACGGGGATCTGCTATATCTGAATCATTCCAGCCGATCTTTTCGGAGTTTTTAAACAGATTGACTGATAGAACAGTGGAGGTTCAAATGTCTGTCCTTGAGCACATGAAGATTTGTCTTCTGGCAGATCCTTTCAGAGCTGAAGCTCCTCAAATGATATGTAAGGACTTTTTAGATTTTTTACTTTTCATAATTCATCCCATTCCTTTACTTCTAATGTATTCAAAAAATTTCTAGCTGCACTTTGTGACCGGCTGCTGGACTACAATGATACTGTCCGCAAACAAGTCGTTAGTGTGCTTTCTGATGTAGCATGTCATGCCGTTACATCCGTACCTCTTGGAACTATCAAGATGATAGCTGAACTCCTTAGAGACAAATCTGTAAGTGTATCCATCTCTTCCTTTGCACCTTTTAGATTACTTGTATTCAGCACATCCTTCGTTTATATTATAATAACTATTTTCTGCATATATCCAGCTTTCTGTTAAAAGTTATACAATGGAGAGGCTAGCTGACATATACCGGGTCTATTGTTTGAACCGTTCGAGTGAATCAACAATGACTGATGAACATGATTGGATTGTTGGGAAGATTTTGAGATGTTTTTACGATAAAGATTTCAGGTACCTTATTGAATCTCGGTTGCGGACGGTTTAGTTAACAGTCTTAAGGATGGGAAATTTATTAACGCAAACATTTTCAAACAAATTACAGCTAGGTCCTGAGAAAGGATAGCTATCAATCTTTGAACTTATAATCTCCTTTATGTTTGTTAGAGTTTCTTAATATTTCATCTTAAAATTAAAGCTAATAGAGAAGATTTAAGAGTCTTGACTGTGAAATTGCTCGTGAAAGATGAATTTCGACATTTAGGATGTGGATATAAAGGTTTGATATTTCCATGCAGATCAGATACTATTGAACCCATTTTATGTCTATCCCTTTTCCCAACTGGTTTTCCAGTCAAAGATAAGGTGACAAATTGGGTTAGGATCTTCTCTGGATTTGACAAAATTGAGGTTAGGGCTCTTGAAAAGATACTGGAGCAGAAGCAACGGTTTGTTCCAATTCTTCTTTTTACCTGTAATAAGCTTAAAATGGTGTTTATAGATGAATTTTAGCAACATTCAAAACTACAGGTTTTTGCGCGCAGTAAATTTTCTAATTATGGTGCAGGTTACAACAAGAGTTTCTGAAGTACCTTTCCCTCAGACAATTATCGCAGGTTTGCAATTTGTATTTCTATATCTGAGGCAGGTGGAAAAGTTATGCTGGAACTTTGATGAAAGATCGGTTTTTTCTTGAAATGCAGGAAGGCGGTTCTATTGAGCTCCAGAAGAAAGTAACGTTTTGTTTCCGTGGTATGTCTCGCTGTTTCACTGATCCTGCAAGGGCAGAGGAGAATTTTCAGATTCTTGACCAGTTAAAAGACACTAAAATTTGGGAAATTTTTACAAGTCTTCTTGACCCAGACACTAGCTCTCCTCAAGCTTGTACTTTACGGGTGAGACCAAAATCAAAGTCGTTATATGGTTCTTTCACTTCTTTATCCAGTTTTTCCTGGATGAATTTAATGTTTAAAATATTATCAAAATTAGTGCGATGGTTTCTCAGATATCTTTACTCCTCTGCAGGATGATATATTGACGATCGTAGGTGAAAACCATCAGCTCTATGAGTTTTTGAGCAGCCTCACATTGAAGTGCTCTTATCTGCTTTTCGGTAAGGAGCATGTCAAAGACATCCTTGTGGAGGCTGATAAACAAAAATCAGCTGGAAGTACTGAGTTAATATTGTCCTGCATGACTATACTTGTGGTAAAACATTTAATCTTAGATTTGTTTATATATATATATATATATATATATATATGGTTAATTGCGTAATGATATCTTCATATATATACTTTCCAGTGTTTCTGTTTGGGTGTACGACGGTGGTATGAAGGGGCTTAAATGCGTACCATAATTTGACATTCTTTTCTCTCTCCTAATTTCTAGCTTCATGAAGTACTAGAAGCTTGTAATTATTGACTTTCAAGCATGGTTGATGAGCTGGGGATTGGTGTATCATCCTCATCCGTGAATGATAATCTAATTGCCTCAGTTAGAACAAAGCCCAAAATAGCATAACCAAATAATTGTTTAGCCAATGACTGGAAAGAAAGCTAATGCCGAAGTAGCTCTAATCTGTCCTAGTGATCCTGCAATTTGCAATTTAACTGCATGTTCACCATCACTGAATCAATGTGGGTTTGACAATTAGGAAGGTATCGCCATCTGATTGTCCTTAGATGTGATTTACGTACTTCGGATTTCTTGAATAACACGTCCTCAAAGCAAAATTGCTTTAGATTTAAGACGGTGTTCCTACATCCCTTGTTTTTTTGGAAATTTTAAGATCCGTTTTCATATTTTTATGTGATAAATTTTCAGATTCTTGCACGTTTCAGTCCTCTACTACTTGGTGGAATTGAAGAAGAATTGATACATCTTCTTGAGGACGATAACGAGATAATGAAGGAAGGTGTTTTGCATATTCTTGCAAAGGCTGGAGGAACCATCCGAGAACAACTTGGAGTTTCATCGAGGTTCAAATATGAAAATCTGATGCATTGCTTTAAAATTTCTTGCTTGCTTTATTCATTTTCTTTTTTTTTTTTTTTTTTTTTTTTTAATGGTTGAAAATCTATATTCTGTACTCGTAGATCGTTAGACCTTATACTTGAGCGGATATGCATTGAGGGTAGCAGAAGGCAGGCCAAGTATGCTGTTTATGCCCTGGCATCAATAACAAAAGATGATGGTCTCATGTCCCTGTCTGTTCTCTACAAGGTTTCTCTTTAATGGAATATCATGATTTATTCACGTCAGTAGTGTCTTGCTCCTCAGTGCTTTTTATAGTTTCTTTTCCATCCCTATTATTTTTTATGCATCTTTGATGATATCAGTCATCAAGTTATGTATTTCAAATTGACAGAGGCTTGTTGATATGCTTGAGGAGAAGTCCCATTTGCCGGCTGTACTACAATCTCTTGGATGTATAGCACAAACTGCTATGCCAGTCTTTGAAACAAGAGAAAGTGAGGTTGAAGAGTTCATAAGGAAAAAAATATTGGAATGCTGCCATGTATGCCTCTTGAAATTCACCAAGTCTTTTGTTTTCTATTATTTCTTTTCCTTCGATATTATTTCGTCTAAATCATGCTTCACTCACAGACATCAGAAGATGAAGCAAATGAATGTTGGGATGATAGAAGTGAACTTTGTTCGTTGAAGGTCTTTCTGTCAAACACTTTGTCTTTATTACTGTATAAACAAACTCTCTTGGAAAGCCTTTATGCATTAAATGAGCAATGGTTTTTTATCTGCAGATATATGGGGTTAAAGCATTAGTTAAGAGCTATTTACCTGTCAAAGATGCCCATCTTCGTTCTGGGATTGACACTCTTGTTGAAATGCTTAAGAATATACTGTCTTTCGGAGAAATATCAAAAGACATAAAATCAAGGTAATATAAGCTGTATGGTGTTTAAAGTGGTGACCATCATTTAATTTATGCTTAAGATTCTGATGCTGATGTTGATCTCTTTTGCACATTTCAGTTTAGTGGATAAGGCTCATTTGAAGCTTGCTGCAGCAAAAGCTGTTCTTCGTCTATCAAAGCACTGGGAACATAAAATTCCTGTTGATGTCTTTTACCTGACCTTGAGAACTTTTGAGGTAGAATTTACTTGACTCAAAGTATGTCAGTGATGTTACTGTTCATGGAATAGATTTCCTCATGACTATTACTGAGCCTGCTGTTCTTATTCCCTCATCATTGGGTGTTTGTAGGCTAATTTTCCTGAGGTAAAGAAACTACTACTCAATAAGGTTCATCAGTATGTAAAGGACCGGATTTTAGACCCGAAGTATGCTTGTGCCTTCATACTTGATATTGATTCTCAGCAGTTGGATTTTGAAGAGGTATGATGCTTTACTGAGTATAGTTCTATCTTCTACAGAATAGCACATCTTCCTTCATTAAATGTAGAAAATGCAACACATTCTTAGATGGGCTCATCTCATGAATTATGATCTCCTATACATTTGGCAGAACAAACAAAATTTTAATGATATCGTCCAGATGTGTCAACATGGAAGAGTACGCCATGTTTCTACACTGGGTGATGCAAATTCTACACCATTTAATCCAGAATACCTCCTTCCATTTGTGGTCCATGCTCTTTCTCATCATTCTTCATTTCCGGATGTTGATGAATGCAAAGATATCAAAGCATTTGAAGCTATTTACAGGTATGTTAGGTTGACTTATCTTCTTCAATAGTTTTGAGTATCCAATGGAGCTACTAGATATTTTTATATGCACCATGTAACTAAAAAGTTCCAATTCTTCCTGTCTTGACATTAATTAAAATCTCGGTAGTTTTTTTGAAGCTATTTATAAGTTAAACTGTTTATAAATTGTTTCTAAACGGAGGCTTAATTTGAATATTATGTATCGCAATCTGTGAAAGTTGGATTTCCTGTATCGTTAGAATTGGGACAGAATAATCTCAAAGAACAGTTAGGTTACATGGGGATATTGCACGAATTTCTCAGATTGAACTGTATGAAGAGATACATCTGTCTTTAGTTAGTGATTTGCTGAAGCCATCTTTTCCTACGTCATAAACATGGGACTATGACGCAGTTGCTGAACTTTCCTTAATGACGAGATTTTTGACATTTCTGTAACACTACTTGGTTGGAACCGAAGTCTATCTTCTACATCCATGTAATCATCAAGCTATTGAATCTATTTTTCTATATGTTGATCCAATTTCAGGCAATTGTATTTGTTCCTGTCTATGCTGGTGCACGGAGATGATGAAGGAAAATCTGATGTCAGTATTAACAAGGACAGGGAGAGTATTTCGTTACTGTATTCAATCTTTTTATGCATCAATAATTCAGAAGATGTTTTTGCTGCAACTAAATCCAAGGTTCGGCATTGAGTACTGATATCTTTTTTGTTTTTCACCTTGTAGTATTAGACACATCACCAATTAGTAAAATAATGAGGTTAGTGTAGTTTTTGTGATGTTTAATGATGCGAATATATTATATTACAGAACTCACATGCTCTCTGCGCCCTTGGCCTGTCCATCATTAAGAGGCTAGCACCAAAGCAAGATGATCTTCAAGACTTATGTGCTTCTGTGGTCCTACCTTCAGCGCTGTACAAACCGCTTGAGAAGAAAGAAGGAAATGACTTGCTGGTATTATGGTCTAACTACACATGTATTCAGAAACTTATGGTTTGTATTTGTAATTCATTACCTGGCAAGAGGAAGAATTTTTTAATCTCCCTAATTGGATGTTCAAATATAAGTTTTTGCACCCATGGCTACTTGACATCCCAGTTCATTCTATCTAAATATTATTGTCTGCAGGTCTTTTGAGGTCTGCCGAAATACTGGGTTAACTTTTTTTTTTTTTTTGATGCGTGATTCGTTTTTATTATTAGCATTTCTTTGTTCTTTTCGTTTTGCTGATTTCTAAAACCCTGGATGTTGAACTGCATATATTTACCAATACCTCCAGCTGTAAAGCTTTGAATTTGCATGCTTCATCACTGCTATCTAAATTACCAGTCAGATTAAGACTACTATAGATATCAATTCTATCTGCTACCTGATAGAATCCCATATAATTTTCCATTCAATATATACACAAACTCAAATCAGGTTCCTATCACTACCATGCTGTATACAATCCCAATTCTTCAGTTATATGCACTAGCTCACTATTTGCTACTTTTAGAGAAGTTAAATTTTTGTTGCCTTTTTATTTTTTGGGATCAACAAGTGAACTAATTCCAGGTCACATTAAGAACTTTTACACTGGAAAACTTGACTCATCTTTGAATGCCAACGAATGCAGAGATCTACAAATATCGTGAAGTGGAAAATTACAAATCCTAAAAAGACCCAGAAACTGATTTTATCACTCAACCAAAAAAGGGAGAAGTAAAGAAAAAACAAACGCGCGCGCGCGCGCGCGCACGCGGAGGGGAGGGAAGGTTGGATCCCAGTAATTTCCTAGGATTTTGTGACTTTGTTGAAGTGCATGGATTTTCTTGTTCAATGAATGATTGATAGTTTAATTAATTTTATCAGACGTAAGAAGCATGACCTGATGATGATATCTGTGTTTATGATTTTATGGGCGATGTGCATTCATTTTATATGTTTACTAGGTTGGTGAAGGGAAGACTTGGTTGGCTGATGAGAGTATCTTGGCACACTTTGAATCACTTAAGTTGGAAGCTAATGGAATTGTAAGATTTCAAATATGATTCTGCCTAATAGAGAATTGGTTTTTCTTTGTGATTTGTTCTCTCTTACTAAATTAATTTTGTGCTCTTTTGTTAACTTCAGGTGAATTCAGAAATTGTAGAGGAAGATTCCATGAAGGACAGTGAAACAGAGGGAAGTGAGATGCCTTTGGGAAAGTTGATGAAATGTCTAAAAGCTAAGGTGTCAAAGGCAAAAAAAGAGGCGGAGAGCAAGTCTGCACCAGCTGAAGTGGACAATGAAAATAATTTTGATATTTTGAAAGTGGTGAAGGAAATAAATATGGATAACTTGGGCATAACTAGCAAGCTCGAGTCAAGCAATGGAAATGAATATACTCATAAGAAAAGGAGAAGCGTTCATAAACTTCAAAAGAGGAAGACAATGTTCAGTGAATCAACTAATGTTCCTGTACCAAAACGTAAGAGATCATCATCTGCCCAAGGGCATAAGTCTCTTGCGACGATTTCTTCAAAGGGTCCTATGACGCCACCCAATTTAAGTCGAGAGAAACTCTCAGTCAACTCTACCAAAATAGATGAGGGGTTTCAAACTGGTTCAGGAGATAAATCTATGCTAGGAAATAATATTAAACCTGCAAAGTCAGACTTGTTGGTTTCATCTATTATGAAGAAATCCAGCTCCTCGAGACAGAAAAGCAAGCGTCTTGATGGAGTTCACGATGAGGCTGATGATCAATCAAACCAGAATGCCAAGGTATGCTTTTCCATATTACTGAGAGTGGAACATGTTTGATGTTTCGTGATGACTATCAGTTTTTGACTTTCCCTTTCAAATGCTACAGAAGCCTAAGAAAATTGGGTTAACAGTTACCTCACCTTCAATCAGTAATTCCACGTCAGGATCGACGAAGAATAAAAAACAAAAAAGTGTTGCTGGGTTGGCAAAGGTTAGCTGGTCCTATCTTGTCTGCAATTTCCTGTGAAATGGTTTATGCTTGAGAATACAGGCTTTGCATGTTGAATTGCATAGCTTAATGTTCTATTGAGTTATATGTTGCCTCCCAAACCTGTGCATATTGAAGTAGCAAAAATCTCTATATGTACACTGTAACTTGTATGCATATCTTAGAATTACGATTAACCAACCGAAAGGAAGGCATACTCTCTCATAAGGAGCATCAAGCCATCTTATGGTTCATGTCATTGTTCCGAACTTCTAATACTATGAAATTAGAAGGCCAATAAAGAGTATCTGTTGATTTTCTTCCACAACATAAAACCTTCTTTCCAAGTTATTTCTGTAATTCTTGTAACTATCTCTAGTGATTCAGAATCAGAAGTTCATACTTCTCTTTTCATAAATATCACTTAATGCTGCTGCTGCTGCTACTTTTCTTCTTTAGTGCACAGCGAAGGACAATGAAAGTTCTGCGAGTGACTTGATTGGTTGCAGAATAAAAGTTTGGTGGCCAATGGATAAGAAGTAAGTTCTCCTTGATTTAGTCAGAGACCTATGTTCTTGATGTTAGTATTGCAATGAAAGAAGATAATTTTAATGTTTTTTGCATGTATGTTATCACTCTTCTGTTTTTTTGATTTCCTTTCAAAAAAAAAAAAAAAAAAAAATGTTATCACTCTTCTGCTAATACACTTCTGTAAATTTTCCCTGAAGGCGTTCCTTCAAATCTTTATATGAAATTTGGATATTGGAATGCTTTTACTATCTGGCCTGATCAAATCCTCCATTGTCTCCAATGAATGGATAAATAAAATTAAAAATTCATATTTTCCCTTCTTATTTTCTTTTTGTTCATTTGTTGGTCAGTTAATGGGGCTATGACCATAACGATGCATATCTTGCAACTGCATTCATTATGCTTCGGTGAACCTTAATTAGAACGTCGTTCGTGGCCATGGAAATTAATATCTATGTTGTAAGATCACCTCCTTGAAAGGTTACCAATCTTCATGATAGGGTCTTTTGCTGTTCTGGATTTTTACATACCCATTTATTTTGATTATGAATAAGATTTCTGTAACTGTAGATAAAGATATAACCCCTATTTTGTTGTGATTAAAATCTAGATTTTAATGTAAGTCAAATTCAAGAATTAATCTCAACCACGTATTTTATGGGTCCACAACTTCTGAACCACACATTCCATCAACTTTTATCAAATCTACTAAAAATCTATTTTAATTTCTACGAAGCAAGGGCATAATATTGCACAATTCCGTCGCTTCTTGATTTTGTGGCTAGATATGGAATTGATGTTTTAAATGCCCAATTCTACAGGTTCTACGAAGGTGTCGTGAAGTCTTTTGACACCCAGAAAGCGAAGCACGTGGTAAGCTACATATTGCTTATGTGCTGTATAATTTGCGTTACAGAATTGATCTGTATTCTTATAATTAAACTCCATGTCAATTGTGAATTTATTTATTTTTAATTAATTTGTTTTGAAGATATTATATGATGATGGAGATGTGGAAGTTCTTCAATTAGATAAGGAGCGGTGGGAACTTGTTGATGGCCTAAAAACTGAGAAGGTGCAATTATTAAGTCCCATTATCTTTTTTCCCCATCAGAAATGTGTTTGATTTCTGTTTTTGGTCAAGCTAAGATTGTGGCATAAGATCTAACAAGATTTTGAACACCATTTGCAGCCGTCAGTTTCGTCCAAGTGTCTCAGTCCTAAAACAGAGTAAGCTCTCCCTTCAAAACTGCAGATTTAAAATTGTGCCGTTGAGCAAACTGGTGAAATTTTTTTAAATATTGCACCCTTAAGCAAGAGAAAGAACTTAATTCTTTTGCTGGCCTACAAACATGAGTACTATTACTTGAAGTACCATTCTGTGACTTCATAATGACTTGTGCCATCTGGCTTGTATGTTTGCTACTGAATTTGTTTATTAACTCTATTTATTTGTCAATTGTATTTTTAGCTGGACATAGTGTAGGCTTACTAGATTTTGGGAAAAAGGAGAAGACGGGAATCAGATTTTCTATCACAGGTCAAAACTAATTACATGTAGAAGTATTGTTGTGAGATATAATACATCTGAAGCACTGAATGGGATGTGCATGCTGGCATTTGAAAGGGAAAAAGTAAAGGAACCAGCACCCATGTGGGTGGTGGTATTCTGAAGTAATAGAAAATCAGTTGCTCTATGTTTTAATAGCTTTTATTTGAGGAGCAGTAATTCGAAGTGCCCTGCTCTGGAGCTGTAGCTATGCCTACCAACTAGTGCTGGCATTATGATAATCTGAAGGCCTTCGATTTCCTTCATTTTGAATTTGGTTTCTTCACATGCATTTCTTCCTGATATCCTTATGCTGTAGACAATCTTTGTGGTAAATGCTAATTTTTGCAGCTGGAAATCGGCCTTTGTTCAACAGGCTTGCTGTGGTGTCTGGACAACCCAAATAGTCCCATGCAGCTTTTATTCTTCTCCTCTTTCTGAAGACTGGCGCTAAGCAGATTTACTTGCCTATACTTGATATACGTTTTCAATCTGTTTAACTTCTAGAACTACTAAAATTTCTGGATGCATTTTCTATAATATAATCCTGAGCTTAATTCAGTGTTATCAAGACTGAGGTTTCACTCTCCAATATTTGCTTCAATAGCTATTTAATAT
Source organism: Fraxinus excelsior (assembly GCA_019097785.1). Classification (NCBI taxonomy): domain Eukaryota; kingdom Viridiplantae; phylum Streptophyta; class Magnoliopsida; order Lamiales; family Oleaceae; genus Fraxinus; species Fraxinus excelsior. Next base: position 35,578,807 of record CM032625.1, on the reverse strand, counting down.
ATATCTGCCCTTCACGTCAACCCAGTTATAATTCTTATTCCTTAAATTCTTGAATGCTAACATGTATTGGAAACTGAATGTTCCCAAAACACGGTCTCCCTTATAGCTGTTGCAAAAGGGTACAAATACCTTTGTACAGATGTTCATGTATTGTGTTTCTGTGCTTAACTTTTTGTGACTGTCATTGCTGTTGCAAAATAGTATGAAGCTGCTCGAAAATTTTCTCATTTCTCAGCTTTGCAGATCATCTGAGCGGAAGAAGAAGTCAACAGGAGGCTCAAAGCAAAAGAAAAAATTGGCAGAAATGTAAGACAGCTTTTTCAATTTTTTTTGCACTCGAAATATTTGTTTCTTATGTTTTTTCATTAGCTTATGTACTTGAATGGACTGACAGGTCTCCATCATCCCAAGTAAAAAGGAAAAGAACTCCAAGGGAAAATTTGAAGCAGAGACAAAAGGGTATGTTAAGGAGTGAAACCACTAGTGGAACGGTTGGAAGTCCTGGCGTTGCTTTGACCGAATCTGCCTCAAAGTCTATTGACTCAGGTAAAGGGTCATACTTATTGACATTTGGTTATTTATTTGATCAAAATTATTCTTATCCATGATAACGGAATGATTCTATAAAAAAATGTTGGAATACTCACAGGAGGTAAAAGTAAAAGGAATAGCACGTTCAGTTTCGGTGTTCATTTTTCTCTGGCAGTTTCTCTCTCAAAGCAGTCGACATTGTCACTTTCGATATTTTGTTTAATTTTGTAATTTCCAAAGTCCATTCATGAAATATATGGTTGGCTATACTGCACAACACGGAATGATAATATTTACTTAAGACTGGAATCATAGAGAATCTTCCCTGCTCATCTAATCAACTCACTCTATTAAAGGATTTTTTTTTTTTTTTTTTCTAATTCTGATTTCTTTTCCCATTTGAACTGCGAACAATATTTCTTTCACTGCATGGAGCATAGTTGTTTGAGAATAGGTGGAATGTTATGTTTACACTTTTTTACCAGCTCAATTCCCTAAGAGTTGATGTCCAGCCTTGATTCATCTTTGTTTGCTGACAATTCAGAGGAGCAGCAGAAAGAAAGGATTGAAAAGAGTTCAGCTGATGTGGACCAATTGGACAGTGACAAGAAACGAATGGAAGATGATGAGATGGGCTCTATTGATGCAGAAGAGTCCAAGGACGAAGAAACTCATTCAGAAGGAATAGAAGGACCTGATAACAGAAGAGTTTCTGTTGCAGACAAGCCGCAGCCACAAAAGGCTGAAGAAGTTGATAGTATGGATAGTCTTCCAACATCTTCAGATAAACCCGAGAAGAAGATTCCAGCTCCTAGTTCCATGAACCCAGAACTTTCTGACAATGAGACTCTTGTACGAGCTGTGCATTTGATGTATAATTACGTTATTTTTTCAACATATGAATTCTGCATCCTAATACAGATTTCTTGAAATGCAGAGCATGTGGAAGCAGCGAGTTGGAAAATAAGGCAATGGCGAATAGTTTTGTATGCTAGGCCATGCACATTGGTGGTCACAGTGCAACATGCCAAATTGCACAGCATAGCTGATCCAGAAGTAAATTGTAGCACCCAATAGAAGTGTCATAGCATATAGGAGAAAAATATTGACCCTAAATTGTCAGATGTAGCTATTGACTCCATGTTTGTATGCCATAAGAGTTTATGTACAGCCATAATTTGTTGTTGGGTCATCTCGGTAGCCTAACTTCGTCATGTGTACATTTAGAACTCATAAATTTACGTTCACTTATATTTGGTGTCGTCCAGTCAGCATTCGCCGTATTAGTGTATTTCGATACTGTAATTTGAATCCTTTTGCTTTTGGGTTATGTAACATTAGGAATCTCATACTTCAGTCTTAAATTGTTAGCGTTTAGATATTCAAGTGATTTCTTGATTAGTATTGACTGTGTATGCAAGCGGCCAATTCATTTATTCCGTCTGCCCTTTATTGCTTTTTGTATTTTGTGCTCTTTTTAACAAGTCTTCTAGTTTTATGATTAACAAATATAACACTCGACTCTTGTCCATTTGTCACCATATTCGATAAAAATAAGATTGAAGTGCAAAAATATATTGCCTAAATTTGAAAATTGCTTAGAATTTTGAATTCTGGAATTATGGTATGTTTAGGGTTCTTTTGACATGATTTTTGAAATGTGAGGGATAATTAATTGTTACATTATCGATGATTTATCATCATGATGATAAATAGCATTATTCAAATAGTTGTTTTTGAACGTGTTTGAATAAATTTTTGAATTTTTTTTTTTTTAATATAAAAATAACTTTCAGTGTCGATTTAAGGTAAGATCGTTTAGGAAATCCTTTTACTGGTGGGAGTTTTGTCAAATAGACCTTATTATGTTGAATTAGATTAATCAACATTAACTTTTCATTTAAGCACAAATGATGTAATCAATTAAAGCTTCGTTTGGTGTTGATAACGTGTGGTATAAAAGTTGTGAATATCATAAAATATGTAGTTAAAATTAATTAATGATACTAACTTAAAATTTTCACGAACTTATCCATTCCAAACAAGGGCTAAGAATTTCCCTGTTAGAAGAGTAGAGAAACAACCAGGTCAAAATAGTCAAAATCAACGGATTTGGTCCAACTTACTGAAATAAATAATTTGAAAATAAAAATAACGATTCGAATGAAGAATTAGGGCTGGACAAAAGTTCCTGGACCGAACCGAATCGAACCGAATTAAGCGGTTCTTCAAAAATTAAATACCCGAACGGGTATCTAAATCGAAAACCGATGGGTTTGGTTCGATTCTCGGTTCTAGGCCAAGAACCGAATCTAAATAATTTTATAATTTTTTATATTGAATTAATTAATTTTTTAAATTTTTTCTAAACAAATTAGAAAATTAATTAGGTAAATTTAATTTTTGGTATTTGTATATATTGAATTAATCATATTGGACAACTTGTTATTTATATGGTTTTAAATTGTACTACGTTAATTTGTAATAGTTACGCATGGATATGTTAATAGTGATATTTATGTAGTGTTGTTGTAAATGTTAAAAAATTTAATTATGGTACAAAATCGAACCGAACCGAACCGAACCCGAACGATTCTATAATTATATTTGGACCCGACGATTCTATTTATTAAATATCCAAAAATTTTAAATCGATAATCGAATCGAGTTGGACTATGTCCAGTCCTGTGAAGAATTAAAGACTCCGTTTTTTTCCTCTTAATTGCTCGCAGGCAGCGTTGATAAAGTCGTTAGATAGTACGTGGTCTTATCCACTGACACGTGTCTATAACTTTTGTGATACGGATACCCAACTCACGTTACCCACCCGGTAAAGTATTTTGCCCACCAAACACCATAATTGTACTTTTGTTGGGGGCCTTACACTATACTTTTAGGATCCGTTTAATTGTAAGAATGAAATTTAGGTAAAAAGAAAATAAATTTCAAAAAATTAAATTGTCTAAAACTTAATTTATTGACAATTGTCAATTAATTATGTTTGATTAGTATAATTTTTCATCTGAAAATATTAAAATTTTGAATTTTTTTGTGTTCGTTTGACTTTATTTTCCAAGAAAATTGTCCATTAAATGGATATAATTGTTACAATTTAAGATAAAATTTGTTTTCATTACCCAAAAAAAAAAAAAATTGCTTAGAAAACCAAAAACCACCAAAACCATGGGAAAACAAATTCAAGGAAAATAAGAAAATGGGGTCAGGTGAGTAAAGTTAGAAAACCAATTGTTTAGAAAAAATTTCCTATCACACAGCATGAAATGTGTAAAATGGAAAATAATTTTCAACTTTCATAGAAAAATCTTCCTATCAAATAGGGCTTAAAGTTCTACTCAACTAATTCATTAATTTTAAAATCACAATTTTTATTTTTTTACGAATATGTAGGTGTGACCATTCAAATATTAACCCACTAAGTTTTTTTTTTTAATTTATTTTTCTTCAAATTCATTTTCAATTATACATTTAACGTGATTCATAACTTTTATCAACTTTTTAATTACAAAATTTCATTAATTTTTTTATCAAGATTTATTAAAAATTTAATTTTTTGTAAAAACAAAATGTGGGCTAATATCTCCCTACAATTCCAAAGTCAAGCTTGTTGCTCGATATAAATGTTACAATACTATGGTGAGTAATTGAAATTTAAGTAATTATAAAATGTGTGAATAAAAATTATGCAGGAGAAATAATAATTAAATTATAATTACTTCCTAACATCATTATATATATATATATATATATATATATATATATATATATATTATGATGATCTAACTTACGGAGAAATAATCAGTTTTATTAATCAAGAAGGATTAGCTCTCTGTAATGATCTCAAACTCAAAGCTAAGTTAAAATCTGAACGATCTCAGGGTCGTAAAGAACTTGGATCCTTTTGTGAACAATATGGATTTGAAAAAAATATTCCTCCTTCAAAAGTCAAAAGAAAGACTTTTCCGAGTTATTCAAAAAGAAAAACTCAGAATTTTGAAAGAAAAAGAAATTTTCAAAAATCATCTCCTTCTAAATATTTTTCAAAGGGAAAGCCTTTTCAAAAAAGAACCTCCAATGTTATATATATATTTTTTATTATTTTTTTTTTTTTTTGTTTTTTTGTTTTTGTAGGTAAAAGTAAATGAATTGCAATTGTTTTAAAGTTGCTGTTAAATAATTTAATCAGCAAATTCATGTATAAAGAAAATATGAATATTTGTTAATGATTACTCTCCTTTTCAAATCTCACTACAATTCACAAAGGGGGTTCCCAACTCTTCGTGAGAGGTTTGTCAAAAGTGTGCAGCATTTTTCATCTGAATGAGAGCTCTTCGATTTTCATAGTACAGGAGCATTTTAACTTGAACTCTTTTGCCCGTCGGCGTTTCGGTTAGTATATTATGTCTTCGTTCTTATTTTCACTTCAATCATTTTCTTTTCTTTATCCTTTTGCTCAAACATGTTTTTTGATTCATTTTCTTTAAAAGACCATGAATACAATGTGTAGCTGTCGAGAAATGCTTTAATTCAGTTGCTATGTTAGGTATATGCTTAAGTCCACCATTTTCATCATTAATTCTACTTATATGCTGATTAATGTAAGGTTACGTTTTTGTTATGATATTCCTTGTCAAATCTGGGGTTTTATTTATATGATCTCTACAGTTGGATGAATTTTAAATATAGGGTGAAAAGTGGGTTGGGTTTCTTTAATCAAGAATTTGCTGCTCAATTGAGTATTTATGGAAATGATTAATATATATGTTTCAGTTTCGCCTATGTTCTGCTAAATGTTGCACAATCTGATGGTTGCTTTAGATCAATAGCTGCTGGGCTTCTATAGCTTTTCTTGTATCGTTTTACTTGTTTTATTGTGTAGTGCGATCGCATTTTTTGATAGTTTTATTGCCCGAAATATGATCTTCAGAATAATTTCTAAAGTGAAAAAGGATTATACTTTATTTTGCTCAATTTGTAATTTACTTTGTATTGCATTTCTGTAAAATGCAGTTTTGATCTTATTACCAAGTTATTTTCTAGTGCCGGGATATGGAAGAAGAACTGGGGCAGATAAAAGTGATTGTTATACGAGGATACAAATTGGTTATCCGGGACTTCAAGACCAGTGACCCTTATGTTATCCTCAAGCTAGGGGACCAGGTTGACATATTTTCTTGTTCTGTATGGTGTCTCTTTGGGTTTATCAGTACCATCATTTTGTTCCTTTATAATTCATTGTTCACTCTCCATGATTTACGGTTATGTTTGCTTCATTATTATAAGTGCAGTAGGATCTCTATCCATTTCTTCTTTCCGTGCATACGTTGGTTTGGCACAAACTAATATATCGTGATGTTTCCAGAGTAATATTGCATATCCACTTAGACGGAACCGTAATTATTACGACACGGCCATGCACTTTTGGTATTCATCGAACAACTGTAGTATATTTTCAAGATATTCAATATTGGAGACCAGTGCAAAGGGATAGCTAAATCTGTGTCTGTATATATGGGCGATCTCAACTCTATGAGTTTCATTGTCATCTTATGATGCTATCGAGTTGTGTATTTATATGATTTCTTAGATTTCGTTTGATTTGTAAACCATCAAGTTTTGTAGCTTTCCTTTTGTCTCCAGACAGCAAAGACCAAGGTTATAAACAGCTGCCTTAATCCTACTTGGAATGAAGAATTTAGTTTCTCTCTTTCAGAACCTTTTGGGGTTCTCAAATTGGTATGTTTCTAATACTTCAATCGTCAATCCAGCTTTAACACAATCTTATTTTTGCTGGAAGAATGCTTTAAAAGGTTATCTATAGTTCTTAGTATTTCTACTTGCTAAAACTTTTGTCCCGATTTCAGAATTTTATGGGAGAAACCAGAAATTTGCAGTTTAATTCTAATAACGTTCTTAATACATTAACTCACCATCGTGGATGTTAACTTCCCCAAGCCCTGACTTTTGTTCAAGATCCTTGAAAGATTCCATCCTATTATCTGAGAAGATGGTATTTTAGTAGGAATAAACTCCTTTTTTTTTTTCACACAGTAGAAGTAGCTTAAAATGGTTCCATTAAAGAGAATATCATGGAACATATAAGTTTTACCTGTCAATGTAAAGAAACTAAAATGAGATAATAAAATAGGAAAGAATTTTTTTGAATTATGCGTAACTATATACCTCTATGCTACAGTAAATGAAATGAAATTGATACTGCAATTTTATAGGAAGTGTTTGATAAAGACCGTTTCAAGGCAGATGACAAGATGGGACACGCTCAAATAAACCTTCAACCGCTAGTTGCTGCTGCCAGATTGAGGCAGATCCTTGGGGTCGCAACTGATGGAACGACACTGAGGAAGGTTATCCCAGATAGCGACAACTGTCTAGCTGCTGACAGTTCAATAAATTGGGAAAATGGCGTGGTGGTTCAAAATGTTTGGTTGAGGCTTTGTGATGTGGAGTCTGGGGAGATAGAGTTGAAGATCATATTGATTCAGCTTCCTCCAGTTTCTCCCCCGAAATAAAGTGGATTTGCTTATAGAATTGACGATTCTCCAAAAGTACGTGGAAATCTTTATGAAAGGTGTAGTATCATGCACTCGATCTGTACTGTACCCCTATAACCGTTACCACTCTAAGTAGTTGTGTTATGATTGTTGAAGCTCCAGGATTTGAATCATTAGCTGCTAATATAGAATTTAAACCCAAGGTTTGTAGGTTGTATTGCTATCATGTCATGTAAAATTGCAGTGAACTCCAGAAAAATTGTTGGAGGTGGCAAAAAGATTGCAACTGTTGTGGAAAATGATGATTAGAAATGGGTTTATTATTATTTAATGTGTATTAAAAATAATATTGAAAAGCTGCCTAACTGGCTAGAGGAGAGCACGAAATTCGGGTGAAAAATAGGCCTTTGCTCAAATATTTTGTTCAATGGTTAGGAGAAAAACATGGAATTTTTTTTTTTTTTTCAAAAGCAATGATCTATTTACAAGACCCTTTATTTTGCTTGCATTTGTATGGTTGCAAAACATCTGAATTTTACCTTACATATTTTCTCTCTTTCTCAATTCAAGAAAATGGAAAACACAGTTTTTGGAATTTTTACATCCAACAAATTAAAGGGTTTTCGGAGAAAAAAATGAACAATGATGCCATTACCATATTTTTTCTGCTAAATCATACGTTTGATGCCTGTTGTTTGAATCCCATACGAAGAGACAAGGAAAGTGAACAATTTTGAGGTCACGTAATTTTATTTCTTCATTGTTCTTATTTCTAATTTGGCCATACTTTTGTATTCGCTTATAAAATGTGGAATTGCCAAGAATGGGCAAATTTATGTCTTTTTCAAAATCTATAATGAATAAATGGGTCATTTTTTTATTTTTTATTTTTTATTTTTTGAACTAAATGTCCGTATTCATTTTGGTTTTGATGATTCTTGAATAGGGCAATCTTTGTCAAAATGAAACGAAAGGGGTATCTTCAAGACTTGCATCATTTTCTTACAAAAGTAGCAATTTTCATTATTTGAATGTTAAATTTGGAAGCAAGTCCCTTGCAATTCGGTCTAATATCTGGAGAAAATGTTGGAAGTTGGAAGATTATGGTTGAAATGTTTACTGGTTTTGCAGGTTAGTGGAGGAAACTGCACAATGTTCGGTTTTAGCGTAAGAACAGGTCAGAATGGCTCGGGTTCTCCAAGGTCTGTGGGTTCTCCAGGCTCTCTTAGTTCTCCGACATCTATCGGAACTCCAAGGTCGATAAGTTCTCCTAAACGGGATGTTGGAAAGATCGACACTAGAGCACCATTTCAATCTGTCAAGGCTGCTGTAAGTTTATTTGGCGAAGCTGGAGCCTCGCCCAAAACAAAGCCTGTCTTGAAGAAGACGAAGACTCTCGAAGAGGTAGAATGCATTAATTATATATTGCTCAATGCAATTGTCTAGATCTTGTTGTTACTTAAAACTTTCGTGCTGCAGAGAGTGCTAGAGAAGGAGACGCAACATCACTTGACCCTTAAAGAACTCGAGTATTACAGGGAACAACTTAGAAGCGCAGAAATTGCAAAGGCTCAAGCATTACGCGATTTGAAGAGGGCTAATAGAACCCTGCAAGAACTAACTAACAAGCTTGAAAACCTTAGTGAATCCAGACAAGCAGCATTTGAAGCTACAGAAGCTGCGAAAAAACGAGCTAAAGAACTTGAAGAGCAGAAATCCATAAGAACTCAACTAGGTGATGATTCATGGAGGCTAGATGTTGACAGTGAAAGAGAACTGTATAAGGCCTCTGCAGCTGCACTTATTTCTACGAAACAAGAACTTACAAATCTCAGGCAGGATTTTGATGCAGCATTGGAAGCAAAATTGGCTGCATTTCAAGAAGAAGAAGAAGCCCAACATACCGCTAAAGTTAATCAAGAGAGGTTAAGCCAGCTTTCAAAAGAAGTTACCTCCTTGCATGAAACAATCGGTCAAGTAAAGCTTGCCGCGATCCAGGCTCGAGAACAACATTCGAAGCTTATTGCAGAAAAGGAAGCCCGTCTATTAAACCATAAAACGGCCAAGGAAGAAGTTGACAAGAAAATTAGGCGTTTGAAAGCAGAATATGATCCTGAGCTTGGTGAAAATCTTGAGGGGAAGCTTGAAGAGACAACAGAGACAATCAAGGTTTTGCAAGAACAGCTGAATGATGTAAAGGCTTCGGATTTGACTTCTTTAAGAACTATAGCTTGTGAGCTTGATGATGCTAAAAGGGCACTGCAAGAAATTGTAGCAGAAGAAAACTCATTACGATGTTCAGTGGAATCACTTAAACTGGAACTGGAGAATGTGAAGAGGGAGCATTCGGAATCAGAGATGAAGGCAGTCGAAACAGAATCGGCTGCTGAGAGTATGCAAGCTGATCTTGCAAAGAGCAAAACTGAATTGGAAGCAGCAATTTCAGGGGAAACCAAATCTGATGGTACACATTTGGCTCTTGAGAAGCTATTGACAGAAGCTGAAAATACTCGACTGCAAGTAGAAGTAGTGAAGAAAAAAGCTGAAGTACTTAAGCAAGAAGCTGAAGAAGCACGAACTGCAACCAAGGAAGCGGAGGAAAAACTGCAAATTGCATTAAAAGAGGTTGAAAAGGCGAAGGCTGCAGAGAGACTAGCAGATGATCAAATTCATAACTCACCAAAACCTGATTCAAACGGAGGATCTGGTAGGAGGATCAAATTGTCGGTGGAGGAATTTGAATCACTGAAGAAGAAAATTGAAGCAATCGGGCATGAGGCAGATATTAAAGTGGCAACTGCCATGGCTCAAGTGGAAACTATAAATGGAAGTGAAAAAGAATTGCTAAAGAAAGTGGAGACAACTTTAAAAGAGAATGAGGATCTACAGTCAGAAATTGAGGATGCTCTAAAGAGAGCAGAAATGGCGGAAGCTGCTAAAAGGGTAGTGGAGGGTGAACTCCAGAAGTGGCGCCAAAAAGAACAGAGCGAAGTTGGAGTGTCTTATATTTCTCAAGAGACATAACGTGAACGTTCTGCGAATTTGAAGCAAACCAAAATATCGAGAGATCCTTACATTTTTCGTATACAAAATTTTTACCAATTAACATTCTGTATTCTAGATATAGATGGTTCGTAAAATGAAGACATCCAGAGAAGGCTCTGTAAAATAATGATTTTTTTTATTATTATTATTTTTTTCAATTCAATGTTTGGAATAGATTAATCGTTTAGTAGAAAAGAAAATTAGTATCCATTGTGAACTCCAGATATAACCACATTGAGATGTTTACAATCATTTAAATTTATCACAGAAAAAAATAATAATAATTAGCTAACATGTAAATTACATACATCATATGTTGCAGTTAACCCACAAAAGATCTACGTGATACACTTATACTAGATTATACTATAATGGTTAGTGTTAAGAACAAGAGATCTTTGTTGGATGTGATTTAGCACCTACCAAAACAAGATGAATTGATCTTCTAGGACTTACCATTATCGATTCTCAGGTCCTCCAATGATTCGCGACATTCATCGAGATCCTTAAATTTCTCTAATTCAGATTCTAGAGTCTTCGCAATCTCTACTCCTTCGACGGCATCCTCAGGCAAAGTCACGTGCACAGATCCCTGTTTTCGCGGCTTGACAATTTCACGAATCAGGGATTGCTGCTTAATATAATTGTAAAGTTGCTGGTGAAAGGGGTGGTCCAAGGAATAGCAATTGTCGACATAGCTGTCTGAATGTTCTGAAGAGCCGGAACTTCTTTTACGGCAGAAATGGGGAAGGGATGAATAATCCATTATCTGCACCAAACATGCAAACAATGATAAAGATCTTGTCAAAAAACGAAAAGTGAGGAGAAGTAGCAAGTGGCGTAAAGTTTTCCTAGTGGGACTATAACATGAGCCAGTTCCTTAATATGGAGTTGTTTTAGTGATTGTTTGGTACACAATAATAACAAGACTCGACAATATGATGAACAAGACTTTAGCTTCTTGATCCTTTTTAATAACATCAATCTCTATCCAATCCACCGTACCAATTATGCCATAATGGTTCCTAATCCAGACATCAACTATGTCTGCAAATTATAAGAAAGCACTACCTTCAATAGATCATCCTGTCCACAACCAGATAATACATTGATTTTCTTTTTTGTTCTCTCCTGCAGAAGGGGCTTGACAACCTGATAACAGCTCAGACATAAATTTACAAACGAACAAGTATTTGATTTTCATAAAATAAAATTTAAAATACATTTACTTCTAACTGAATTTGAAAAGATATCTATAAGCCATAAACTTCAACTAAATTGTGAAAATTAGATATTTGAATGCGGATAAAGACAAACGAGGGATAAACCTTCCAACAAGCGGAGAAGATATATGGGGCATTGACAATATAATAAGTAACTGTTTTCTCCGGGTAGTTTAGGTCATCGATGGAAGAAATAATAGTTAAGAGCTGCAACAAAAAGGAAAATTAGCATCAAAGCTAAGAAACTATACAACACAGAACAAGTGAAAGGAGAAATCATAGGCAGGAAGCCATATAACAACTTGCTGCCAATGTACCTTTATTTGGCTTAATGCTGAAAACTTCAGGCCAGTCATATCTAATATCTTTACACATTTGCTAATGTGCTTCCCATACTTTTTGGTTGCATCAGGCTACAACAAATAAATTATGAGTACAGAAAATGGATATAAAAGGAAAAAGTAAAAAAGAATAGCAAGTATGTGCTCACCAAAATGACACGATCCCGATATTCATTGATCTGAATGTGGGATTGTACATAATAATGAACCTGCAAAAAAAGAAAAAGAAATTGATGCAAGAAAGATGTTGAATTGACACTAAGCAATAAGAAACATAGAAGGATTAATTTGCATGTGAAAAGGTCAGTGTTTTGAGGGAAAGGAAATTATTTTAGGCAATAAAATCTATATGTTTTACCATCCAACACAAAAAATTTGAACTGATCACTTCATATCAAGCCTTTCCAACAAAAGAAAAAATTTTAATAATTGATTTTTCAGGTAAGTCTTCTTGATAGTTTATCTATAGATGCTGAATACCAGAATTTCATTCTCCAGTGTGAATGTGTTGATATTACATATACAAGATAATGTCCTTTTTAAATTTCAGTGCTCAATTCATGTGGCACATGAGAATATCAAAGCATTGGCCCCTCTCAATATAAATTGGTTTGAGTTAAATAGCAACAATCTTCTCCCCTAATCATTGGGTAAAATTGCACGTGTATATTCAGTTGGAGATTAAGAATTACTAAAACTTCTAAGAAACAGAGATATCAATTGCAGACATATTAAGGAATTGATTACAAATGAAAAATATGGACACGATTCTATCTGGATTATCCTGTGTCAAAGGGAAAAAAAAAAAAACCTACGAATACGGAGGTCCAGGCAGCAAAAATGAACTCAGGGGATTTCGTCTATGGCCGTACAAAATTTTTTATGATACCACATCGAGTGTGCATGGGGCAAATATAAAATTACAAAGAGTTATATCTGGAGTGGATATTTTAACTGAAAGAGAATAAGATAATTATCAATAGGCCTTACAGATGCTTTGTCAAATGTGTTCAGACCTACTCCATGAGCAAAGACGGGGAGACCCTATTCAAAAAAAGAGGCCACTTATTAGAATGAGCAAGTTCATATCAAAGGAAAGTAAACTATCTCTATGTAGTTGATGAAGTATAATTGAACTTGTTCCAGTTGCTTCAAATGAGGTATGAGTGTATGGAAATACAAATATAAATTGCAGAACAAATTCAATAATGAGAACCTCTTTTGAGTAACCCGATAATCCTATAAGATGTGAATCACGTATTGCTCGGTAAAGTTCGGTGGGAACAATGGGTTTCTGCAACAAGAAATAATGGTAGAATCAGAGAGGAAATATTGGTTAATACTTCCAGACCCCACCCCACCCCCTAACAAGCACAAATACAAAATGGTAGATAGATTCTCGGCATTCCTGAGCTCATGCACATCAAATTGTTCGCATAACTTTTTCATAAATAGTAAAATAACACAAAAGCTGAGCACATGATCACTCACCGCTAAAATATCATCAATATCGTTTTGCACCCTCCAATTCAAACAATCAACCAACTGAAATATCATCACCATCAACATTTCCGTAAAATGGAATTTAGTGAATTAACATAATTTCACATAACGGATGCTAATATAAATCAGAAAGAACTTCATCTAACCATCTTGTGGGCCTTCGTAACATTTCCCTCTCTCGCCTTCAAAAAGCGAATTAAAGGTTCTCTGGGATATCCTTGATGAATATTCTGAATTTTTAAAAGAACTGATAAGAATTTCCATACAAACAACCCAACAGGGTTTCAATTGTAAGACTATGTAAATAGATCCTAACTATATAGAGCAGAAAAACTAAAATCATAGCCGCAGGTTGTAAAGTAGCTGCGGAAAAATTAATCCGAAAGCAAGTTTAAACAAAATGATACATACATATATATGAGCAGTACAAGAACCGCTGCAACAAGATCTGGCAGTGGAAGTATTGAGAAAGTAGGATAATACTCAAATAATCATGTTCGTATTTGTTCTTCTTTTCGCACAACAGATTAAAGATTAAGAACGAGAAAAATACCATATAAACAAAAAATCGATAGGGAGCATGAACATTACTAGTTTACACAATTGAAGAGCATAAAAATACAATACATAACTTGTTTGCATATAACTGGAGTCAAAAATAAAATAAAAGAAGTTTTTGAATATTCTGATCACTAATAAGGAGCAGATCGGGCAGAGAAAAATACTTGAAATCAATAAACAAATAATTAAAGAGCAAAGTCAACAACGTAAACCTGAAAAGTTCTCTTGAGTGGCTCCTCAACTGCATAAATTCCCCCAAAAAAAGTGGTCACAAATATAAAGCCAGAGTAATAAGAAAAGTGTTCGTAAAATTAAGATGAATTAGAGCAGACCTTCCTCCATTGAGGCTTCAAACTGATTAATGACTTCTTCTGGAACCACACCCATTTCTTCTTCTTAACAGAATGTAAATTTTGCTGGTGAAGACTCACAAGTTCAACTTTTAATTTGATATACTTGATGCATATATATAATTGAGCTGTTAGTTAAAACAAGAACAACAGCATGAGCGAAAATGCTAATTAAAGATTCCACTTTTATATCCTAACAAAGAGAAAGATCAAGAGGTCAAGATTCAAGAAAGGCAGCCCATCCCGCCTCCCCCCCCCCCCCCCCCGCCCCACCGCCACTCCTCTGTCTCTCTTTACCTCAAAAGCCCTTTTGGAAATATTCACAAATTCTTCACGTTTGAACAGTTTAAAGCAAATAATAGACGTCTTTTGTTGTTTTCTTAGAAAGAAATTGCTATCACAAAATCAATTTTTTTCTACCTTCTGTGGGTGTCGAACTTGAATTAGAAGATCTACTGTCGTGACTAGTTTTTGAATGGAAAGTACTGTAAGAACGAAAGGCCAACCAAATTTGATCCTAAAGTCAAGATCAACAGGAGCAAAAATAAAAATGGAGAATATGACATCATACCTTGAATGATATTTCTTAGAAAGTGCTAAAGGGAAAATTAAAAGAAAAAGTTAAGAGGAAAATTAAATATAAGGTCAATCATTGTTGTTAACAAGAACCTATAAAATGTGACCATTCGTCATTAATTAAATTAATCATTTTTTAAATGCAGATAATCCATCTACACGTGACCAAATACATACACATTAGGGTCAGTGGGAAAAACAAAATAATTTTGTGACTCATGTGTTTTTATAATTTTTATATTATTAAACAATTAATTTTAAATATATATTTTAATGGATTCATAATTTTTCAATCATATATTTTTTAAATTTTATCAAAATTTACTAAAAAAAATTATTGCATTCGAAATACAACGGAAATTTGTTATACATTTTTTATAAATTTATGTGAAATTTCTAAGCTTCGTTGCGGGTGATGTAACGTTTGTCCTTATTTTGAGGAAAAAAGAAAAGAAAAGAAAAATTATTAAATGGATATATTCCTAAATTAGGAGCTTGTTTGGAAGGGATTTTTTGGGGGAATAATTGATTTTGAATAGTGATATGATGGGAAATGTGTGGTTGAAAAAAAAGAAAAAATTATTGATGTGATGGAAAATATTATTTTATTGAAGAATGTGTGGTTGAAAATGAAAATTGATTTACTGTAGAATTTAGAGAATTCGTACCAAACGGGTCCTAGATTTCTTTACAGCTTCATGAATAGTTAAAAAAAAAATTAAAGCAAAACTATTTGTACAGAAATTGTTTTGCCAAAAAGTCACCTGCATACTAACAGTGTCAGGCCCCGCCTTGTATTTAGAAAAAAAAAATATGTGGGGCCCACCATGTGTGTCTTCTCTGTTGGCTTTCTGTGGCCTCTGCTTCTGTACGCGAAGCAGAGTTCAAAAAATTAAGTGTTAGCTTGACATAGATTTTGTTTATGATAAAGTATGTGAAAATAACTATTTTAGATAACGCGTGATTAGAAAATAGGAAAATATTCCGAATCCATGTAAAGATTACCATATTAAAGGAATATATTTGAAAATAAATTTGGAGAAAAATAGAATTTAAAAAATCTCCATCAAGACTAAGTGCATAAACAGTTTTTTATGTTGATAATGTTATCTTTTGGTGAGTCATAAAGCCTTTTGTATACATTGACAATAATTTGCATGTCCCCCACACTAATTATTAATTAGGTGTAATGAAATGTTGGTGGGTGGATGAGAGGGATGGATCCTCATTAACCTAAATCGACTCATTATTAATCCATTAATAAAACTTGAAGCAAGTCTGAGAAGAGGTGCGAGATAATTTATTTAGGGCATGTTTGGACCTGATTAAAATTTGATTTTAATCTAAGTCAAAGTCAAACAATCAATATCAACTACATCTTTTCAATCACACATTTTAAAAACTTTAATCATAATCCATTTAAAATCTGATTTTAATATACACCAAACATCATCTTAATAAAGTAAATTAGAAAATACTGCGTATCAACTATTGTACAAATAGGTTAATTCCCAAATTATTAAGGGGTTGGCATGAAAATATTGAAAGCTAACCTATAATTGGGCTCTAAAGGGTCTATTTATGGGCCCATTTGAGTGATGAGAAGATGCGGTGGAAACCGTCAGATCGCATTTAATTTGGGACCGAAAGTCGCGTTTGTGGGACACCTACCAATCTATATAAAATATCGAGGGATCAGAATAAATTCAAGGATAATTGCAGTTTCAGGTCCCAAAAATCTCAAATTACAATTTTTATCCTAATCTTTCATTTGTAGCTGGTTGGTTCCAAACCTTTCAAATCTATGTGACGAAATGACCATAAACGATTAAATTTAACTATATTTTGATCAATTTTAAAAGGGCAAAAATAATAGACTTTACATTTTTTTTCACAAAATAATTAAAATAACCAGAAAAAATGAAAAAAAAAATAGAGAAAATGAACCAAAAATTAAAAAAAAAAAAAAGCTTGAACCTTCGCGCCGTATCCACCACCACATCCTCGACCACCCCTGACCAACATAGCTACCATCTCCAACAAACCTAAATCTACAATCGAATTTCCAAACCCAAATCTTCTAGCATTATATTTCCTAGCAGATCTAGAAATTCTACCCCACCATCATCGTCCAAGCCCCAACTCCCTACCATTGATTCCTTGGGTTAGTTGGAACCATAAACCAACACAAATTTATGTTAAATCCTAGAGATTCCACTGAAGTTTTCTATATGATTTTTTACGTCAAAATTCATATAAGCTTTAAGTTGAGGGTATTGAACCGAAACTTGCAAGAAATTTGGAAAGTGACATCAAGAAAGTGGAGTTGCATAAGCCATTTTCGAGCTAGGTATTCATACTTGTTTTAGAATGTATGTTATACTTCGAACCAAGTATTGTCTTTGAAGTGCATGTCATATGCAAACTAAATTCATTTGACGTGCAATTTTCAAAGAAGAATGAACAAAAATTCTTTTATATATCTTCAAATTTTCAATCATGAAAAATGTTATTTAGAACCTAGCATTCATAAATACTATCATAATCATATTTGAAACTTAAGCCAACTAGACCGTGGTGACATGATATTACGCACGACATAACTATTGTATTTCTACTTGTTTCACTAGGCATAAAACTCGGTTGAACATCTCTTGCCCATAACTTGTAATTTTCATCCACTTCTTTTACCATGAAAGGGAACTATACAATGGTCAGGGGCAGAGCCATGTTCAGTCCAGTGTGGGCCTGTGCCCACACTGAACTTTGGGCAAAAAAAAAAAATTATTAGTTTTAAGTTAAAGAGGTCTGTGCACCAAAAGAAAGACTTTCTATTTCTAAAACTTGTCAAATACCAAAAGTCAAATTTGGACTTTAATTAGAAAAGAAAGACTTTCCATTTCGTTACATGAAAAAGTTAATTTTGATTAGAAAAGAAGATTTGGACTGCATCATATTACCATGTGATCGCATGATATACTTGGCTACAACGTGTGGTATACTGCTTGAACTTGGTAGTGAAATATTTGTTGCCCTTGAGGTCACACCACTAAAGTCTAGAGATCACGAGATTTGACAAGTTTTCATCCTATCAACTTGGTCTTTATATTTCTTTTTTGGTTCGACTCGAGTTCCTTCTTATTTCATCACGGGTCTTTTATATTTCAAAATTTGTTTAATTTTTTGATCTTGATCCTCCACAATCATCTATAATTGATCTGTTTCAAGTTTCAAAATATTGTAATTTAGTTTACAAAATCTCCAAGTATTGAATTTAGCCCCCAAGACTAGTGAATTTCTTCATATTGCTTTCTCAATAATTTTTACTGATCAAATGCAATCGAGATGGTCTTCAATCGTCATTAATCAACTCCAATTTGATTTATTCTTAGTTATATCACCACTCGAAATGAACATTAAATTATGTAGTAATTTGTTTCTCTCATTTACCTAAAGTAGATTTTGCTAAAATACATTGATAATAAAACATTTCTGTGGAGAATGTCGTAAATACGTTCTTATGTTGGAAATGATGTATATAAAGAATGAATTAATAACGTATTAAAAAAAAAAAAGAATTCGGGGGCGCTGCCCCCGAACTCCCGTGGCCCCCCACCCCTTCATCTCTAGGCCCCCCTAGTCCGACGGGCTGGCTCCGCCCCTGACATTGGTGGTCAACAAGTCACACATAATAATACGAATAATACTATTTGTACATAATGAACTTACATAACGATTTACATATATACAAATGAGGTGTCAAATAGAGATTGAAGTTTTTTTTTTTAATTTGGTTGAATAAATTCTGATCCAATCATATCTTACTACATTATTAATATGTAAACTATTATGTACATGTAGTATAACCGTAATAATATTTGGACATGCTTAAGAATAAGCTAAATTTACTAATTTATTTTTTAACTAGCCAACTTATTTTTTCAAAAGTAAGTTTAATTTGAAAAAATATTTTTTAAATACAACAATAAATTCAGTAAAAATTTGTTAAGAAATACAATCGGCTTGGGGCGGGAGGATTGAAGAAGACACTTTTTATTATTTGGTTATTAATATTAATTTTTTATTCTTTTTTTTTTTCCACCTCTTTGATTTCCATTATTTCAAAACTCATTTTTTTTTTTCAAATTCATTTCAATCATACATTCTTACAATAAATCATTTTACATGTAAACTCAATTTTTTTACTACTTTTTAACTACACATTCTCCGAAAGTTCATTATTACAAAACTTATTTTTATGAAATAATGGGCATCAAACAAGGCTTCATGCCCTCTTCTTTTGCGCTTTTTGGATTTGCACTTTCGTTTGTTTAAGAATATGGGCAAGAAAGTCAAGAATATGGACAAGAAAGTCTTCTTACGTTACTTTAACACAACTTTCTTACATTACTTTAACACAACTTTATTGACTGATTTCGTAAGTGAGATTTATTTGCGTTGATTAGAGTTGTTCATGGGTTGGTTCGATTCTATTCAGTTTCAAAAATTTTAGATATTTAATAAATGAAATTATCGGATCCAAATATAATTATGGAACCGTTTGGATTCGGTTCTGTACCATAATTAAATTTTTTAACATTTACAGCAACACTATATAAATATAACTAATGACATTTCATTCGTAACTTTTACAAATTAACGTAGCTCAATTCAAAAATATATAAATAATTAGCTGTCGAATAACATTAATTCAATGCATACAAATAGTGATGACAATCAAGTTGAGCGGCTCATCGACTCGGTCGCTCGGCTTGTACTGTAGCGGCTCATGAGCCGCTCGAGCTTGTCAAAAAACGACTCATTTATTACGACTCATTTATTGCTCGGTATTATGAGCCGCTCGAGCTTGTCAAAAAACGACTCATTTATTGCTCGGTAGCTCGGCTCATTTATTACGAGCCGCTAGTCTATTTTTTTTTTAGGATAGTAAAAAAAATATTCAAAAAATGCGAGCTCGAGACGAGCTGAGTACAAGCTAGTGGGCCGAGCTGAACTCGCCCACGAGCAACGAGCCGAGCAGAAGTTCGACTCGTTTTATAACGAGCCACGAGCTCGAGCTCGACGAACCGAGCCGAGCCGGCTTGGCTCGTTTGCCACCCTTGCATACAAATACCAAAAATTAGATATTAATATTAAAATGTCGATGATCCATATCAATAATTCATTTGCTTCAGGCAGTCTGTCTGTATAAAAAAAATGAAATATAAATTAAAAGTTATAAAAATAAAATATTTTTAAGTATTTATGCTTTAAAATGATTTGGGCTTTAAAATTAAAATTATGAAATGATCTGATTTATTTAATTAATTTGTTAATTTATTTAGAAAAAATAAAATAATTTAATTAATTCAATAAAAAATAAAAAATTTATTTAGTTTCGGTTCTTATTCGGTTCTTCGATCTAGACCCGAGACGCGATCCAAACACATAGGTTCTCGATTTAGGTATCCGTTCGGGTATTTAACTTATGAAGAACCGCTTGGTTCGGGTTCGTAACTTTTGGACACCCCTAGTGTTGATTAACGAAAGACTGATTGTGCGAAAAAAGTTAGGAAAAAGTGAAATTTTGAGCAAAGTTGGGGACTAAATATGCAATTATCATTATTCTTTTGTTTGTTTTAAAATCAAGGGCAAATTTGTCTTTTCAAACACAACTAATAATAAGCGAATCTATGGAAGGCTGGGGTTGACAATGTCAAGAAATTAAAGCGAGAGATAGAAGAGCAAAATGGTGTAATCAATAGCCACAATTTACCCATTATGTATAATTCCATTTTATTAAAAAAAAAAAAAAAAAAATTCTCATGTCACAATCTTAAAGATTCATTTTCAAACGAACAATATGCCTCTAAATGCCTTGAACTTAAATAATTTTATAATTTTTTTTGAAAAAAATTTAACTTTAATGATGAAAATAATTTGTGCTCATTTTAGCATTACATTTCTTCAATAGTGCATGTCACTTTTAATGAAAATAATTTGTGCTCGTTTTAACATTATGTTTCTTCTATAGCATGTCGCTTTTGATTACTTGCTGCTATTAACATAAAAAGGGAACAATTGGCATAAACAATTGCCGAAGGAGTTGAGATATGCCATTTCTTCTTAATTTTTTGACATTTTGGCACATCACATCTTGTTAGTAAATAGAAGATATCATTTCAAAGGTGATATCGTTTGTAGTATACGATTTTGACGTCTTTATACTTGCTAACAACAGATGATATTCAAAATATTAAATATTTAGTAGACAACCAACTAATGGTCGGGGCTCCGCTGACGAGTAATAACTGCGAGTTCCTATGTCATAAAAAAAAAAAAAAAAAACGAGACAATAAATTCCAGCTCAATGCAAATCCACAAATCATAGAGCAAACAAAATACACAAAGTTACAAGGTATAATAATATGGAAAAATGATCGAAAGTTATACTAGGTAATGGTCCCCCAC
Organism: Fraxinus excelsior; assembly: GCA_019097785.1. NCBI lineage: Eukaryota > Viridiplantae > Streptophyta > Magnoliopsida > Lamiales > Oleaceae > Fraxinus > Fraxinus excelsior. The sequence continues at coordinate 35,557,676 of CM032625.1, read as the reverse complement.
GGTCGTTGACTAATGTAATGATATAACTGAAATGAGTTTTAAAAGTCAATGAAGTAAATGAAACAACTTGAAATTTAGTGCTTTAAGTGGCATTATTTCCATGATAATTAATTCCACGTAACAAACTGCATTAGCGGACTAATACAAGATGTTAACGTGCCATGTTGACTTTTCTATTAAGGACATGTTTGTGCCAGATTTTAATCCAAGTCAAAATTAAACAATCAATATCAACCACATCTTTCACGTGTCCCACATCTTTTCAATCACACATTTCAAAAACTTCTCTAACAATTCACTTAAAATATGATTTTAATCTATAACAAATACCCCCTAAAAATGAGTGGGCAAAGTGGTCTAACAAAAATGGATTTAAAAAAAAAAAATCGGTAATGATAAACGAAACTATGAGCGTATTTGAGCCATATTATTTTGAAAGAATATATTATGAAATAATAGATTGATGGAGAATGTGTGATTGAAAAAAAAAATTTATTAATGTGATGAAAAATATTATAAAGTTCAATGACACTCATTGTGAAGTTGGATGACAATAATTATAATTAACTCTTAACAAGTAATATGGACCTTGTACTATTCCCCTCCACCCGGGCCCACAAATTCTATGTATTCGCATATTCCTTTTAGGGACCTTTCATGGAAATGATTGATCGTCACCAATAATTATTTATTCGATCACTGTTTGGTACACATTTTCATTCTTCTACTCATTTTTAACCACATATTTTTCAATAAAATAATATTTTTCATCACATCAATAATTTTTCCTTCTTTTGTAATTACACATTCTCCATCAATCTACTATTTCATAATACATTCTTCCAAAGTCTAACACACCCTAATACCTTATAAATCCAGTTTCACACTGACTCTGCAGAATTCAAATAATTTTCATCTTACATGTTTTTCTTAACAAAAAAACAGTAAGAAATATAAAAAATAATTCATATTTGAACGCCTATTTTTGTATGATACTTGATTGAATAAAATCTTGGTTTTGATGAGATTAGTATTTGATAAATTAAGTATAATTTAATTCCATTAAAAAAAAAAAAAGGAATAAAAGGATTACTTCTAATGTGAATACAGTCATCAGGAGAAGACGAATATAGTAATATCCGTTTGTATTGTTCATAAAAGTCAAAGTCGGAGAAAATCACAACTTCTTTCATTGATTTAACGTTTTTCATCATTTTGTAACCTGTCGTTGTTTAATTGTTTCTTAACCCAAAAAATATTCAAAAGCCAAAAGCATTGGTCAACTCGCAGCCGTTTTAGAACGTAGATTACTAAATTTCGTCATCAACGCTCGAGTCTCTCTCTCGCCGGGAAAAAAATGGCGTCAAATCTTACAATAAGCACCGGAGAAGGGAATTCCGATGAGGGTTTTAGTTCAAGAGTTCATTATCAAGATCAGTGGGGGAATTTCAGCAGTGGTGGGATAAGTTCTGAGATTCAAGAAGAGTTTTCAAATGAATTGTTTGAGATTAACAATGGAGTTCCCTTGAATACGATAAATGAAGAAGCTGAAGGAAGCGTATCTTCGTTTGATTTTCACAACAGGGATGATGTTGTTTATGTTGCTGTAGGGACGAGCGAAGAACCAAGCATGGATGCACTTAAGTGGACTCTGAATAATGCTGCGAATCCTTTTTCAACTCTTGTTTTTCTGATTCATGTCTTTCCTGAGACAAAATACATCCCTACACCATGTAAGTTCTCTCTCTCAAGATACACATACCCTAGTGAGAAGTTTGAGTTAGGTCGCGCCGGCCGTCACAGCCCGGATTTTAGGTTCGCCATTGACAACCTTTCTTTTGGCATCCGGGGCCTAACCAGAGTTGACTTTTTCGGCTATTTAGGATCTGGTTGGTAGGGTGCGGCCAAGATATTTTGATCCCTCTAACCTGTCGTACATGCACACGAACAAAAGAGAAAAAAATGTGTTGTTCTACAGTTCAGGCAGTCGATTGCTTGGTCAGGTTTGCAGCCACTGGATGCTGTAGGTTGGCTAACTAAGATTTCAATGTTTATCACAGTTAGAATTTTGTGATGCAGCTGTATCTAACAATAAACATGAATGTTTATGTAACAGGTTATTTAGGTAGACAATTAACATAGGAACAATCAATATAGTATTACAGACAATCTATGTAGGCTCAAAACCTATGCTGGCTCATTGAGTCTTGTAAGAAGATATATGAACTTATTCACAAGCCAGAAATTCATGGTAGACTTTGTTTATCGCTTGTGTATACCCTTATCATGTTAATTACATGTCGATTTCTGTTGCGTTTGTTGGTATCAACTCAAACGAGCTAACACCTTTGGGGGGGAGGGGCAATGTTAGTATCTAAAACAGAATTGCTACTAAGCAAACTATATGTATATCCTTGTGTGACAGTGGGAAAGCTTCCAATTAGTCAAGTGAACCCGGAGCAGAAGGAGAACCACATGGCTCAAGAAAGAGGAAAGAGAAGAGAATTCCTTCAAAAGTTTCTTGATGTCTGTATTGCTTCCCAGGTATCAGAGACTCTTATTACTGGATAAAACTGAATGTACAGTTTTGGTTCACAGTTTTTTTCGCAGCCCCCTCACACATACGAAAGCTGTAACTCTAGCATGGTTCCTTATTATTTACTTGTACCAAATGTCTAACACCACATTACAAACAGTACATGGCAAGTTATAAATAAACGCATCCAAGTTTATAACAAATCCACACAGAAAATCCACACAATAATTTACATTGTACAAGTATTGAATGTTGAAAACATTACTAGTAAGTGACATCAATGGTTGACACGTACAGTTACGTGTTCAAATCATTTAAAGAATTATGAGCTAAAAATGTGCTTTTATGTTAAAAGGTGAAGGTGGATACCATACTTATTGAAAGTGACATGGAGGCAAAAGCAATGCTGGACCTCATTCCCATCCTCAACATCAGAAAGTTGGTTCTGTGCACCACTAAGTCTAATCTAAGGTACGTCACTTGGTTCAACTTCAACCATTAATTTTTTGAAACTTTATTATCTTTTATCGATTATTTTACGTTGATTATTGTATGCGAGTGTTTTAGGAAAATGAGGTCTAAGAAAGCTAGTGGTGGAGCTGATGAGATACTACAAGATGCACCAGAATACTGTGAGGTTAAAATCATATGTGGAGGAACTGAAGTAACTGACCTGAAGTTTGAGTCCCCTTCTGCTTCTCCCTCTCCCTCTCCAAATGCTGCTGACCGAAGTCCCAAATCTGTGCAAGAGCAAGAACAAATCAATAATGACTCCTTCTCATGTGGGTGCTTCAGGCCTAAGACTAGATTCTGAATGCTAAAAGAATCGAATGGGAATAGCTCAGTATGGGAGATCTTAAGGTGGCTTCATTTTTACTGTTTTGCAATTAACCACATTGTATAAAAAGTATTAAAAGTACCAAGCAGCAAAATCTGCAACTATACTGTATCCAAAGATAAACAGATTTCTTTTCTTTTTTTACCAAAAAAATCCTTTTCTTCTTCAACTTTTCAATCTTCCTTTCGTTTTAACAAAAGCCCACTTGCTAAATCACAAGATTGCATAACAATTGAAAAGAGACAAAGCTACAGAGTGTGACATATTCACCGAAGATCAAGCCTTATAGTGCTCGTCAGGCTTCAAGAAGCAGACCAGACTTTTCATTCCCCTGCATTTATCCTCAATTTACTCTTGAATTGTACTATATACAAAATAGCAAATCAAATTCTAAAAGGTACTATCGCATCTACATTTGTGGCTTACAGAAATTTTTGCAGTGTCTGGTACAGTTTTTGAAATCAATGATCTAGATCTTGCCAACACGTATTTTGTAAACCAATTTTGTAATATAACTTTGTATAAGTAGCATGACTCGCCTGGTACAAATGTAAGCACAAATGTCGATTGCTTGAAAAGGTACTGTTGATTGGATAGATCAAAAGATGATATCATCAAGGATCAACTTTCTAATAATAAGTCTCAGAGAATTATTCTGATGCAGACGCTGAACCTACTGCAAGTTAATAAGATTATCATAAATATGAAATAATACTCCAAGATTTCTGAGGTTCAGCTAAGTCAAGACCATAAAAGGTAAAGACAAAGATGTATCCACTATCAACCAATATACTACAACAATTTTAAATATGAGGAACTTGTTCTCATGAAGTGGTGATCATAATCAAGAACTACACCTGCCATTTAGAGAAGCCGTCAGGCCTCCGATCGACCCAAACTTCCCCAAACTTTGTGATTGAGTAATAATACAAGACACTCGAATTAAAACACCACTACTTTTTCCAACGTTTATCAATGGTTGTTACTTCCAATTACAGTTCAATTTCAATCTCAAAGTTGGAGATAAGATCAAAGATCACTTCACCGTTGTTCTTTTACCTTAAGCGTCCTTATTTAATGTCAGTTAATTGAAATTAAAGACATTTATCTGACAGCTAACAATACTTTGCAAGGATTCAACTTACGATCTTAAACCTAAAAGCTAATGCAGTGACAAAATTACTAAAAAGTTAAATTGTGTAATGCAACATTATTCACTTGAAATTAAAATGCAGAATGACATAAATAAACGTTTTGCTCATCACTTAAGTCATGAACTCATAAGATATACCAATGCATTAAGAAGATTTCACCTCACATGAATTTCTATTCAAACAATACAGAAGATAATTGATGATGATGTCTAATCATCTCATAGAGGTAGCTACACAGACAACAGCATAGAGAGAAACATTCCAATTTTAAACGAGAGATAATATTGGTCTTGCTGCACTAGAAACAATTCATGCGCATATGTTAAAAGGATATACTGATGTGTAACCACTGGTCATTGCAACAATTTACACAGCCAGGATTTTTAAGCGTGATAAACTGGTCGACAAGATCAATTACAAATTGCATCTTCAAGCGCTGTAAGAGCAGAAAGGTGAGAGCAAGGAATCAGGTCCACAACAGTGATTTGCGAAACTACATTATATGAACATCAGACTAGCAAATGAATAAATATGAAAGAGCGAAAGAGAGACAGGTTCTGTGAAAAGTTTAGTTCAATTTCAAATATGATTTGAAGATACCATACTTCACTGCTTGTTCGGTAAAATATTTCCCTGGTTGCCTCTGTCTAAGAGCAAGTAGGTCTCCTCCCGTTCCATCACCTAACAATAAAATTTATCAATTATCAGTCTCAAGGTGGGTGTTGTTGGAAATGGTGCCAAATGGGTTAACTTTGACCATAATTTTAAGTGGGACCCAATGTTCGAATTGTCGAAATAAATGTTCAATTAAATTCTACGTTCCGAGTAGATGAGTGTAGAATATTTAATTGTGAAAAACCATTTCAATATGAATGAGAAATTATGGTTGAAAGTTGGACAATAAATAAGAGGAATAAATGAGAAATAATTGGAAAACTGTTCCAATCCCACGTAGGTTGTAAACACAACATTGAACCACTTAATAAATCTCAAGTTTGGAAATGGGTTTGGGCCTTATGGGGTACCAATAGTCTTTGAAATGGGTGGGGTCTTAGACAATGTCTAGACTAACCGAAGGCCACACGCTCGCCGCCGTCGCCGTCTGACCAGCTCGGCACGAGCTCGGGTCATGGGCTTGGGTATTAATTTTTTGGATAAAACTCATTTAAATTTTTATCTGAATTCAATTAATTAATTCCCTCCCTTTCACGATTTTTCTTTAAACTGTCAATTGATTAAGTGAATGTTTTAACTGCTCAACCATGAGTTAAGTGGGCGTGAGTGGTGAAACTGCTCAAAGTGGGGAGTTGTACGAGGCTCAACCATCAAACTCCTTCCTCTATTTAAAGGGTCCTCAGGCTTTCATTTCGACACACCAACAAACACTCAAATTCATACTGCATACATAGTCTTCGTCGCACCTTTTCTTTTCTGCATTTGTTTGAGAGAGTACCCCCATTTCTAGTTCACTGTCTTGCAGTCGAAGTGCTGCTTCTGCAAGTGTTTGATCGTTGTATCTTGGGAGACGTTTTACCACATACCGTAAGCACCGTGTGACGGGATAAAAACGTCTTAAGGACAGAGAGCCTAATTCTCGCCTCGATCATCCTCACTCCGAAATCTACAATTGTTTAAGCTTTCTGTATTTGCTAGTTTAATATTTCTGTTCTTGCTTGTTTAATGTTTCTGTTCTTACTCGTTCAAATTGTTATATTCTGTTCATACTATTTAGCAAGTCAATTCTGGAAATATCATTTACCGCAACAATTTTTAAATCCAACAATCTTAAGACGTTTTTAATTATTAAATACTTTTCCAGATTGTACTTGCTTACTTCTGCAGAGACTATTGTGCTATATTACTATTCTGCAGAATTTTAATTCGAAAATTCTGACTTGTTGATCTTCTGTTTTGAAATCAGAAATGACTAACACTTCTGGGATGAATGTAATTCCCACTACTATGGCTGTGACCCCCACTGTGGCTGTGACCCCTACTGTGACGCCAACTATGGCTACAGTTACGTCAACTATGACTGGTTCGTCTGCTTCAACTCATATTCCTCATGGAGAGAAATCTGAAAAATTTAATGGGGTCGATTTTAGGAGATGGCAGCAGAAGATGCTGTTCTATCTCACCACTTTGAACCTGACAAGGTTTCTCACTGAGGATCCTCCTTCTGTTCAACAAGGAGAAAATAATCGAATTTCGATTATTGTTTTGGACGGATGGAAACAATCTGATTTTCTATGCAAAAACTATGTACTGAATGGAGTGAATTATTCGTTATATGGCGTATATAGCATAATGAAAACTGCAAAAGAATTATAGGGATCTTTAGAGAAAAAATATAAAACTGAAGATACTGGATCTAAAAAATTTCTTGTTGGTAAATTTTTAGATTATAAAATGATTGACTCTAAATCTGTTATTTCCCAAGTTCAAGATTTATATGTACTTCTCCATGATTTACATTCTGAAAAAATGACTGTGAGTCATTTCAAGTAGTAGCAGTAATTAAAAAACTCCCGCCCTCATGGAGAGATTTCAAAAATTACTTCAAACACAAACGCAAGGAAATGAACATGAAGGAGTTGATTGTGCTTTTGAGGATCGAAGAGGATACTAAGAAATCTGAAAGGTGGAACGGGAGACCAAACATGGAAGCTAAGGCAAACATGGCTGAATCAAGTTCAAAGAAGAACATGAAAAGGAAGCACTCAAGCTTTGATCCAAAAGAAAAATGAAAACAACCAGAAGAATAAGAAGTTCAAAGGGGACTGTTTCAACTGTGGCAAACCTGGACATCGTGCAAGTGACGTCGCAAGCCTAAAAAGCAAATTGACCGTGCACATATTGTTGAAACTGAAAATCTGACTGAAAGTGTTCAAGAAATGCACCTATCTGCTATAATATCTAAATGTAATAGTGTTGGAAATCCTAAAGAATGATAGGTGGATACTGGTGCCACTCGCCACATTTGTGCTGAAAAGAGCGTGTCTTCTGATTACAAAACTATCGATGGAGAACAACTATTCATGGAAAATTCCTCAAGCTCAAAGGTTGAAGGACAAGGAAAGGTGACCTTAAAGATGACATCTGGCAAGGAACTCGTCCTCAACAATGTGCTGCATGTACCGGACATTCGGAAAAATCTTGTTTCTGGTTCCCTTCTTAGCAAGAATGGGTTTAAGTTAGTATTTGTATCTGACAAGTTTGTACTAACTAAAAATGGAATGTACGTTGGGAAGGGTTACATGACTGATGGGATGTTCAAGATGAACGTCCTTACTATTGTACCTAAATTGAACAAGATGAATGAAGCTTCTACTTCTACTTCTGCGTATATTGTTGATTCTTCTTGTTTATGGCATAAAAGATTAGGACATGCAAACTTTAAATCTGTACACAAATTAATGAACTTAAATTTGTTACCTTCTTTAAGTTTCGATCTTAATCACAAATGTGAAACTTGTGTTGATGCTAAGTTAGCCAAAAGACGATTTCCATCCGTTGATAGAAATACTTTACCTTTAGAATTAATTCACAGCGATATATGTTACTTGAAATCCATACAACTAAAGGTGGGAAAAAGTATTTCATTACTTCATTGACGATTGCACTCGGTTCTGTTATATTTATTTGTTAAAAACCAAAGATGAGGCTTTGGAAATGTTTAAACATTATAAGAATGAAGTGGAAAATCAACTTAGCAAAACAATAAAAAATTGTTCGAAGTGATAGAGGTGGAGAATATGGAGTGCCGTTTGAAAAATTTTGTTCTCAACAAGGCATCATTAATCAAACAACGGCTCCTTACTCACCTCAATCTAATGGTATTGCGGAACTAAAGAACCGTATGCTTAAAGAAATAATGAATGCTATGTTGATTAGTTCTGGTCTACCACAGAATTTGTGGGGGAGGCTATCCTCTCGGAAAATCACATTCTTAATAAAATACCACACAAAGTAAAGGATGAAACACTTTACGAGTTATGGAAAGGTCATAAACCTTCATATAAATACTTAAAAGTGTGTAGGTGTTAGGCAAAGGTAGAAGTGCTAAAACCTAAACAAATAAAAATAGGACCAAAAATTGTAGATGGCATATTTATTGGATATGCTCATAACAGTAGTGCATATCGTTTCCTTGTGCATAAATCTGAGATTTCGGATATACATGAAGATACAATAATTGAATCAAGGAATGCAAGTTTCTTCGAATATGTCTTTCCTCGTAAAGATAAAAGTGATATAAGTTCAACAAAACGAACTTACGATACTGCAAATGATGATGAAAATGAAAAAGAACTCAGATGCAGTAAAAGAACTAGAAAGTCTACGTCTTTCGGTTCAGAATTTCTAACGTACACGATCGAAAATGAACCAAAGACATTCAGTGAAGCAATGTCAACACCATGGGCTCATTTTTGAAAAGAAGCTATCAATAGTGAAATTGAATCGATAATGCAAAATCATACTTGAGAGTTGGTTGATCTCCCACCTAGAAATAAACCTCTAGGTTGCAAGTGGATTTTCAAGAAAAAGTTAAAATCGGATGAATCTATTGATAAATACAAGACTCGTTTGGTAGCAAAAGGATATAGACAAAAGGAAGGTCTTGATTTCTTCGATACTTACTCACTAGTAACGAGGATTACTTCAATAAGAATCCTTATTGCAATTGCTGCGATACATAATCTCGAAGTTCATCAAATGGATGTTAAAACAGCTTTTCTAAATGGGTAGTTGGAAGAAGAAATATACATGGAGCAACCTGAATGATTTGTCGTTCATGGACAAGAGAAAAAGGTTTGCCAACTCGTTAAATCTTTATATGGATTAAAACAGGCGCCAAAGCAGTGACATCAAAAATTTGACAAAACAATGTTGTCAAATGGTTTTAAAATTAACGAGTGTAATAAGTGTGTGTATAATAAGAGTACACAGACAACTATGTCTTAGTATGTTTATATGTGGATGATATGCTAATTCTAGGTAGCAATCACGATATCATTGTGTCTACTAAGTAAATGTTAACAAAACATTTTGACATGAAGGACATGGGTGTAGCAGATGTAATTCTTGGAATTAAAATTTCTAAAACACCAGATGACCTCGTTCTTTCACAATCTCATTATGTTGAGCCTGTGTTAAAGAGATTTGGAGTTTTTGATGAAAGTCCAGTCAAAACTCCGGTAGACACGAGTCTACACTTGGCAAAAAATAGAGGGGAACCTGTATATCAATTAAGATATTCTCAGGTCATTGGGAGTTTGATGTATTTAATGAACTACACACGTCCTGATATTGCGTTCGCAGTCAATAAATTGAGTATGTTCACATGTAATCCAAGCAATGATCACTGGAAGGCATTGAATAGGGTACTTTGATATTTAAAATATACCTTAAAATTTGGATTACATTATATGAGATATCCAGCAGTATTAGAAGGATACTATGATGCAAATTGGATATCTGATATAAAAGATTCTAAATCCACAAGTGGCTATGTATTTACACTTGGTGGTGCGGTCGTGTCTTGGAAATCCTCAAAGCAAACTTGCATATCTCGATCAACAATAGAATCGGAGTTTATAACTTTAGATAAAGTTGGAGAAGAAGCAGAATGGCTTCGTAACTTCTTAGAGGATATTCCGTGTTGGCCTAAGCCGGTGCCTGCAATTAGTATTCACTGTGACAATCAGTCAGCTATTGCAAGGGCACAAAATTGCATGTATAATGGTAAGTTTAGACATATACGTCGTAGACACAATATCATAAAGCAGTTGATCTCAAATGGTATTATCTCCATTGATTATGTGAAATCAAAGGAGAATCTCGCGGATCCGCTTACAAAAGGCTTACCAAGAGATCAAGTATATTATCTATCAAAGGGAATGGGATTAAAGCCGAATATGCATGAATCTTAATGATGGTAACTCAACCTTGTTGACTAGAGATCCTAATATCTTGGTTCAATGAGACAACTAAGTTATTAAGACTCAGTTAAGCACTTGACTATTCCTTTATTAAAAAATGTTGTCTGCAGAATGTAAAATGTTAAGTTGTAACTTTTAATGATTCCTATAACTTGGATAATCTGAGTGGAGTACAGCGGAATACTCTTAATATGAGATCACCTATATAAGTGTAAAGTGGGGCGGGCCGCTTCTATGAGAATTTGAGGCTTAAAATTCTCTAAAGCACTTATGAATCCCAAGAATTGTTCAGGGCCAAAATGAACACAACTATGAGAACCTAAGAATTGAATAGAAAGATTATTGTGTGGATACTGTTGTCTTGGTTTACACCAACGGTTGAACAGTTCAAGACATCAGTTCACTGATTAGCCAAGTAAACTCGATAGTATTCCACTAAGGCGGGTTTAAAGCCAAAAGCTACCTCTCCTGATGCAATAAGTCTTTCGCCTGTACTCTCTGTTTGTGTCTGTATTGCATAGTCATGATAATTTCCATTCATGTAGGGGATTGTTGGAAATGGTGCCAAATGGGTCAACTTTGACCACAATTTTAAGTGAAACCCAATGTTCGAATTGTCGAAATAAATGTTCAATTAAATTCTTCGTTCCGAGTAGATGAGTATAGAATATTTAATTGTGAAAAATCATTTCAATATGAATGAGAAATTATGGTTGAGAGTTGGACAATAAATAAGAGAAATAAATGAGAAATAATTGGAAAACTATTCCAATCCCACATAGGTTGTAAACACAACCTTGAACTACTTAATAAACCTCAAGTTTGGAAATGAGTTTGGACCCCAAGGGGTACCAATAGTCTTTGAAAGGGGGACTCTTAGACAATGTCTAGACTAACCGAAGGCCACACGCGCGCACGCGCCGCCGCCGCCGTCCTTCCAACTGGCCAGCTCGGCACGGCACAAGCACGAGCTCGAGTCAGGTCGGGTCATGGTCGTGGGCCTGGGCCTGGGCCTGGGTTTGGGTCTGGGCTTGGGTTTGGGCCGGGACAATATTAATTTTTTGGATAAAATTTATTTAAATTTTTATGTGAATTCAATTAATTAATTCCCTCCCTTTCACGGTTTTTCTTTAAACCGTCAATTGATTAAGTGGATGTCTTAACTGCTCAACCGTGAGTTAAGTGAGCGTGAGTGGTGAAACTGCTCAAAGTGGGGAGTTGTACGAGGCTCAACCGTCAAATTCCCTCCTCTATTTAAAGGGTCTTAGGCTTTCATTTCGACACACCAACAAACACTCGAATTCATACTGTATATTTAGTTTTCGTTGCACCTTTTCTTTTCTGCATTTGTCTGAGAGAGTACCTCCATTTCTGGTTCGCTGTCTTGCAGTTGAAGTGCTGCTTCTGCAAGTATTTGATCGTTGTATCTTGGGAGACGTTTTACCACATACCGTAAGCACCGTGTGATAGGGTAAAAATGTTTTAAGGACAGAGAGCCTAGTTCTCGCATCGATCATCCTCATTCTGAAATCTGCAATTGTTTAAGCTTTCTGTATTTGTTCGTTTAATGTTTCTGTTCTTACTCGTTCAAATTGTTATATTTTGTTCATACTGTTTAGCAAGTCAATTCTGAAAATATCATTTACTGCAACCATTTTTAAATCCAACAGGTGTAGAGAGTCGGAAGATTTGCAGCAGGGTCCAGAGACAAAAAAAAGTATGGATTTGAGAGGAAAAATATCAAAAAGTAATTAATTTTTTTTTCAAACTTATTTCCAATCACACATTCTCACAATAAAATATTTTGCACAAAAACCAAATTTTTTTCCTACTTCTAAACTACATAATCTCTAAAAATCCATTATTTCAAAACCCATTTTCATTGAATACTATAGACAAACATGGGCTAAATTTAAATTTTGAGATCTTCTACTTTTAAAATTGATTAAAGAAACAAAAAGCAATAAATTGTTTGTGTACTATTTCCAAACAAAAAGTGTTGTCAAACCCGTCACCGGATTGAGATGTTGAAATTATACGATACAATAATAAAGTATTTGATCAAACAAAAGAATAATAAAGACAAGAAATATGACAGATGAATTAAGAGATTTTATTGACTAAAGAATAATGGAGAAGAAATAAAAATTACAATGGATCATATAATTCTAGTAATATATTTTCTCACATTACAAAATTGTATAGAGGTACCTAGTATTTATAGGGAACATGTAGGTGACGTCCAAACCTTCTTGGTAGAGTTGTTGATGAAGTAGAATACCAAAAAATCGAAAGAAACCCAATTGTTACAAGTGGCGCTTAGGCGCTATACCCCTAATGCCTGGGCGCCCAAAGGCTGGCGCATAGCTGTTGAAGCTAGCGCGCGACGACTAGTGCCTAAGCACTCCGTTACGGCTTAAATATTTTCAAAATGCGTCCAATGATGTTCTTCTCCATTTCGAACTCTACTTCAAGTCCAATTCCAATTCTCAACTCCCAATGGGCATCCAAAATAGAACTTCAACTTGATACTGAATTCCAATATCATTCCAAATTTGAGTTCTTCATGACGTGCACTTCAATTAGAATTCTTCAATACTCCAAACATTTCGACAAAAAGAATTCGAGTCACATCCAAATTTCAATAATCTTCACATTGATATGAATTCTATTCGATGAAAGAACATACTTTTTCAATAATAATAATAATAATTAATTTCTCCAACAAAACACAATACTCCATCCATTTCAATGAATCTAATCACTAGTCTTGTAGAATTATCTCATATTACAAAAATCATAATGATTTTAAATTAACCAAAATGGGCTATAGCACACCCCAGTGCAGAATCAATACCAAATGTTTTCACTGAAGGCTCATCACTAGATTGAACACCTTCTATTTCATTTAAAGCATACTCAACAAAATCAACATTCACATACCCCTTTCTACTAGGTCTGTCCCTAGCAATTAAATACAATGGCATCGTAGGTCATGGTGGCAAAACAACATTATCTACATCTCCTGACTCCACTAAGCAGTATTCTTCAAATCCAACCCTTTACGAGTTCCTAAAGGTATTGAACCAAACTGAATGTTCACCACAGTACTAAACTTGTGTTGATTGACTCTTTTAAATTCTGCATACCCTACAAGATGTATAATTGAAACCTTTTTTTTATCCCTCCAATACAACCTGAGCACCTTTACAAATCTTCAAAACTCCACCTCTACCAAAGAACTCATAACCCTTTGAATCAAGAATAAACAACGAGATGAGATTCTTCTTTAAATCTGAAACATGTCGAACCTGGCTAAGTGTTCTAATTGTCTCATCCAATAGTTTCAATCTAACTGTACTAAATCCAGCAACCTGACAAGGTGCGTTGTTTCACATAACCACGACACCTTTGGAAACAGTTTCATATATAGTAAATAATTCCTTATTAGGACACATATGAAACATACACGCTGAATCAAGAATCCAATCCTTTTCCGATTTAGACTCAATGTCAAAAATAGCTAAGAGATCTCTATAACTTACAACGTTCTCCATGAGGTCTACTTCGCCTGAAGTATATGAATATCTACTTGCAGCTATCCTTTCTTTATTCTACAATTTATAGCAATCCTTCTTCATGTGCCCCTTCTTCTTATAATAGTTACAAATTTGATTACTGAATTTAGACTTTGATCTACCCCTTCCAAAACCACCATGAGCAACTAGACCTTCTCCATCTCTGGCATCAGAAACCAGATACTTCATCTTCTCTTTTGAATACAAAGCATCATACACCTCTTCTATGGTGAGAGTATCACGACTATACAAGATTGTGTATCTAAATGAAGAAAACGAAGCGGTCAATGAACACAATAGGATCAAGACCAAATCTTCTTCATCATACTTTATTTTCAAAGTTTCCAAATCAGCAACGATCTCTTTAAATACAGTCAGTTGATCTTCCAATGATCCTCCTTCTGCCATTTGATGAGAGTATAAACGCTGCTTGAGGTTCACTTGCTTGTTAGACTTTTAGTCATGCACAATTACTCCAACTTCAACCATAAAGCAACTGTTGAATTCTCCTTCAAAACGTCCTGAAGAATGGTATTCGATAGATGGAGATGAATGTGAGAAACTGACTTCTTATCCTTCCATAATTTCTCCTCCGCGGTTAAAGTTACGGGAATCTTGTCAATTCCTAGCAACGCACCATCCAAATCCAACTGTGCGAGTATTGCACGCATCTTAATCTAGTGCCTCGATCCAAAAGTGGAATGTCATACTTCATTAAAGCCATCATGAACAAAAGCCTCGAACAAATCAAACCCCGCGCTCTTGCGGAACTTCTGAACCTAAACTCTGATACCACTTGTTGTGAAACCAACCACCGAATTGAGATGTTGAAGTTATATGATATAATAATAAAGCATTTGATCAAGCAAAAGAATAATAAGGACAAGAAATATGGCACAGAAATTAAGAGATTTTATTGACTCAAGAATAATGGAGAAGAGAGAAAATTACAATGGATCATATAATTCTAGTAATCTATTTTCTCACATTACAAAATTGTATAGAATAACCTAGTATTTTATAGGGAACGTTTAGTGGACGTCCAAACCCTTTTGATAGAGTTGTTGATGAAATAGAATGCCAAAAAATCGAGTCCAAAACGAAATAGAAAAGGAAAAATCAGAAAAACCCGATTGTTACCGGTGGCGCCTATGCGCTTTACCCTTGGTGCCTGGGTGCCCAAAGGCAGGCGCCTAGGCGCTGTGTTACAACCCAAAAATTGCCAAAATGCCTCTAATGATGTTCTTCTCCATTCTGATCTCTTCTTCAAGTTCAACTCCCAATGAGCATCCAAAATAGAACTTCAACTTGATATAGAACTCCAATAGTATTCCAAATATGAATTCTTCATGACGTGCACTTCAATGAGAATTTTTCAATACTTCAAACATTTCAACAAAATGAATTCGAGACACACCCAAAATTCAACAAAAAGTAACTCAAAAACCATGACACCACAATTGCACCTCTCACCTTTTACTAAATCCTTCCAATTATATTATCTAAAACCAATTTTAGGGAAGTATGTTGTACTTGATTTAATTGAAAACGTGATAAATTTTATTAGTTCACTTCAATATACTCAATTCTCTCGTATTCTTTCTTTCTTGTTTATTCTTTGAAGAAATTAAGAATGCTAAATTTGTTGGAGAATATATGCACATTGCATTGTCGCAGAAATGATTCCTTAATTATAAACCAAAACAAATTATCGATAAAATTCAAAATTTCGGATTGAGTTAGGTTAACTTGCAGATTGATCAAAAATGATTTTGACGATTGACTAAAATGCCTTAAAGATAATTAAATAATTTAAAAGATTGGCAAGAAGAATAAACCCAAAAGAATAATAAGAATGATGTATTCAATTGAGACTTTTACTGACTTTTTGAAATTTAAAAAGTTTAGGGGTATTCAATGTAAACTTTTGGAGCCTATCTAAAAATATTGTTCTATTCAATTGAGACTTTTATAAACTTTTAAAAAGTCTCTAAAAGTCATTGTGTTAAAACTTTTTAGAAGTATCTACAAGTCTTGCTATATTCAATTTTTTTTTACGACTTTTAGAGGCTTTGATAAAAGTCTCCATGGTACTAACTTTTAAAAAGAAAGTATTAAAATAAAATCTCAAAATTTGTCTTTCGTTAATAACAAGATTTTAATAGACTTCCACATTAAAAAAAGAAAAACGAAAAATGAAATTAATATGTTTCTTTTTCAATATTTTCATTTCCTTTTCCCTTCTACGAACATTAGAGTTATGATTAAAATTTATTTTTTCTATTGATTGTATTAGTTTCTATTTTTTATTGTTTATTTCTATTTTCTATGAAAAAAATTAAATTGTATTCTTATAACCTTTTTTTCTTTTTTCATTTATTTTTTTCTGAAAAATATCTATTTTTAATTAAACTATAAAATTTTGTATATACTAATTTATAATTAAATTTAAATATCTATTCTTTAAAGGTATATTAACTTTATGTATAATAATTATTATTTATTTAATTAGGGTCTTAAATTTTTATTCTTTTTAAAATATTTTTTTATTATATGAGGGGAAAATGAAGAAGACGGGGAATTGTGAGAACCACCACCTCGTATGTGATAATTTCACAATATTGTATTAGATCCACATAAATTTTATCTCAAATGAAAGTTTTCAAAAATCTTTTGAATTCTACAAAAGTCTTTAAAAGTTTTAAAATGAGAATTTACAAATTTACTAAAGATTTTCACTAATTCCATACAAATCTCTAAAAAATCCAAAAAATCCATGTAACTCATCACCTGAAAAAAGTCCATCATAGTTTTCAAAAGTCTCAATTGAATATACCCCACCTAAGAATTAATTTGCATCCCAATCAATAATTAACATACTAATACTAATTTTAAACGAATTAAATTGGCGTGGGAAATCATAATTAATCCCTAATGCCAAATTTAATTGAGCAACTGAAAAAATGAAGCATAAGCCAAGTATGACGTAACTAAACACGGCCATGCAAAATAGATGAAAGGGCTGTCGTTTATAAGGGGCGCTGCATTGGTTGCACCACTGTTTTGACCATTTTTGCGGTATAACGTACCTCCACTACCACTTCCAATGTAGCCGCCTCCCAGACTGCCACCAGTACCCCTTGCTCCAACTCTGATACTACCACCGTTGATGCCACTGCCTCCACCCCTTCTTCCACCACCACTACTACCTCCTCCTCCACCGCCCCGAGCAACTGCAGAACTGAGGAGGAGGAGGCAGATGATTGAAAGCACAAGAAAAAATAACTTATTTCTATTGAATTAGAAGTTAAACCCCGTATTTTTACTTTAAAATAAAAAAGGAAAAAAAAACTCAAAATATAATCTTTACCAACTATGGTTGACCTCTCGTTTTGATTATCACAAACAAATTATGTTTATTACTAACAAATTGATTTCAAGTACCTTAGTTATTATTGCACATGAATAAAATTGATGACACGAAGTCTGAGGCCAAGTAATTTGTGTACAATGATCAACGTGGAAACAAGATCAATCAACCGAGGCTATGAAGAATGATATGGCAAAATCCGCAAAAAATGCATCAACGAAAATCAAGACAAAAGTAGAAGTACCGTCTAGCAATGCACGTCAAGATGTTCAAATAAATTAATTAGACTTTTCACAATTATATGTAAAGGTAAAACATTTCAATACTTGACGAGCTCAAAGTTCTGAATTTACAATCAAAAAATCACGACAAAAATGTTTTACCCGAAAAATATGTTTTCAAAGGTAAAAATCTAAAACATGTATTTTTAAATATAATAGATACTTTGAAAAATATTTTTAAACGTCCATCGAATACCCACAATTGATAAAAATAAAAAACGAGGGCGTTCTGAGCCAAAAATGGTGTACCAGACGTCCGGTATGGCCGATTTTGGCTCCAACGATCAAATTTCAAACGGTCTGATTTTCTGACAAAAAATAACGACTAATTGACCGACCATATATACCGGATGTCCAGTACAGTGTGTCCAGTACGACATAATTTTTGACCGTTTGAATGCTATAAATACTCATTTCCTTCCTAACTTGTAATACCTCTTCTTGTGCATTAAAGATAGGCTTTTATTGATTACAACTACCTTATTATCTATCCTTAAGAAGATAAAAAACATTTAAATCTTAAAAAACTTTTGAGTGATTAAGTTTGTGAAAATCTTTAGTTCTTCAATAAGTTTTTCAATCCAACACTTTGAGCTATACTCATTGCCATCTATTGAAGTGTTTGCATCTTATCTTCTTGTTATCAACTTTGAATATATCATTTAATAAGAAGAGAAAATTTCACTTGTAAATTCATTTTGATTCGTAGGTCATGTTGAGGTCCCAAAAAGCTCAACATTGTAAAACGATATGTGCTCCTTGGTTGTAAATCACCAAAAGTGTTGTAAATGGTTGAATTGCACCATAAGTCAATCAACATAGTGAAAAAGGTCTTGCTCGTGTCGGAGAGCTTGGTAACGGGAGACGTAGATCATTGCGTTGGATAGAACCTCTATATTACATTGTTTGCATTATCTAACCCTTTTACTTAACGTTTTTACTTTGTGCAAATTTATATCGTTCCATTTACGTACCTACTTGTGCTTAGTTTAGTTCTATATCATTTACTTGATTACTAGTTTAAAATCTTTTATATTTAACGAAAAAGTTTTAATAACCAATTCAACATCCTCTTGGTTAGCCAATCTTCGGCTTTCAAATCCATCAATAACCAATAGTGTACCCAATAGGTCCCCTATAAGATTGAATCAAATATAAAAGTGAAAAAAATTTTAAGATGTGGGTGACGATGTTGATGAAGAGATTATAATGAATAGATTGGAAATATTGAATAGGAAATGTGAGAGATATTTGTAAACAGGTGGGGGAGACGCGTTCCAAGCATGGGCTAGGATGCACATGGTGAGAAGTAACTAGGGCTAGGGTTTGCTATTTTTTCCATTTTCTTCTTTTAGTGATTTTCCAATGTGAATTAAAATTTCCATCCACGGTTATATTGTTTGTTGACTTTAAAAACTTGACAATACACCAAAAACAGCTTTTGCAGCATTCTAGCGTGTGTTGTAGGGGTCAGTGTTGCCGTTGAGAGAAGATATATGGCAACGTTTATTCACCATTACGAAAAGTTCTTTTGCAGCGTCTTTTAAACGTTACAAAAGATACTTTTTGCAACGTTTTTTCAATGTTGAGGTAGACCTTTTTGCAATGTTTTTTCACCGATACGGTAGATTTTTTTACAACGTCACGATAGACCTTTTCGCAACGTTTTATCACTGTTGCCGTGACCTTTTTGCAAAGTTTTTCTGACGTTGCGATAGACCTTTTTGCAATAGTTTTTCAATGTTGCCGTAGATATTTTATTTTTATTTTTTTTATAGTTATATATGATAATTGACTAACAAAATTGAAAATGACATTTTGTGAACAAATTTTGAAATTGCATAAAAATTGATAATTTCATTACAAATTTTTGAATCAATACAATATTAGAATGTGATACAACACAACCTATCTAAAAATGAGTAATGATTAAAAAGTTCATGTTGTATCCTCTATAAAGCTCGAAACTACAATACATTATCCAAACTACAAATTGCAGATAAACAATTGCGTAAAAACAAGATCACCAGGTTGATTACCTTAGGATCTACTCCACCACTTCTGGGAACGTATGTACCGAAACGACGACGAACCCT
Organism: Fraxinus excelsior; assembly: GCA_019097785.1. Taxonomy (NCBI): domain Eukaryota; kingdom Viridiplantae; phylum Streptophyta; class Magnoliopsida; order Lamiales; family Oleaceae; genus Fraxinus; species Fraxinus excelsior. The sequence goes on along the minus strand of CM032625.1, from coordinate 35,537,881 downwards.
CCTCCGCATCGTCCTCCACCACCACTATATACAGCAACTTTGTTAACCCCTCTGCAAACGCCATTTTTCTACCTTCACATTCAAAATACACAAATTTGTAATGAGAACCATTTTAGAGCATAAGCTTAGCATTGATCATCAATAGCCAAGCAGTGTCACCCACTACTTGCAGCCCGAAATCAAAATCTCCGATTAAACTTAGCGGCCAATTTTGTCGTTATATAATCTTTTTCTAATCACAAATACGTTGGAAAAAATATGAATACCGAAGCAATTTTCACATTAGCAAGCACCTTCAATTGACTAGGAATATTCTCAGTTTTCGGCGGGTGCCCCAACGTCCCTCTTTGATTCCAACCCAAAGTAAACAACTAAATTTCACAAATAAACAATTGAAAATCAACAAAACCCACAACAAGAATTTCACTAATTCACAAATGAATAAAACAAATACAATTATCACTTCTAATCACTCAAATCCCTTAAAATGCACTCAAAAAAGATTCAAGAGAAACCATGCAGTCTTCACAAATAGAAAGAGAGTTGCGGCTACCAGCGACGACAGAGCTAACCTCATTTCAAGAAAGAGATATAATTGTGCAAACCCATTCTTTCTCTTCATTGTTTCCTATTCCTAACTGTCCATCTTCACCAAAACCCCTGAACAAGAAAAAAACACAGATAAAAACAACTTAAATTTACATAATAGCCTATGTGTGTCAGTGTGTGCTAAGATGGATGTGAGTGGCTTGGGAGGAGACCATGCTATAACAGCGATTTTCGAAGGCATTGATGCCGCATGTATACTGCTAAAGGCTTGACCAATGTGGAACAAGTAGCCCAGATCGCATCATTTTCTTGATTGTACTTCTAGGACAATTGGGCTAGTGAATTTTTGATGATTTTTATCATTTATATATTAAAATTTTTCATAGATGTCGACAAAGTGGTTTCACACACATAAATTGTTATGGTAAAGTTCCATTATAAGTTCACTTTCTTTCTTAAAGTCTTTCAAGGTAAAATGTGATCTTTCATCTTCTTTAACCGTGTGTCTTCTTCATGGTGAAGGAATACTATATTTCCTTTTTCATAGTCTTCTTGATGGCTGCCAAGAACAAAAATACAAATTAGAGAGCCGATCATTCAAGCTCCAACAAATGGTGTAATATCTGATATTCAGTCGATGAAATATCGTATTTTAGCAAGGTCACGTGGCGTATTAGTTATTTCCTGCAAATGACATGCAAGTAGCATGGTCACACACACACACAAAATAAAGGAATTTATATTATAAGGAAAAATAAAAATTTTATATGGTTCTCATTTAAAAAAGATCCAATGTTGTAAATGAATCAAACACCTTCAAAACGACATCCGAAGCTTCAATGACTTTGACCAACTCCTTATAGAAAGCCCTCTCTGAGTGGTCTACATTAAATTTAGGATTATTGAAGAGAATAAACAAAATTCAAGAAAGTCTGGAGAAATTCCATGTACCAAAAAAAGATAAGTTATATTTTTCTTGCCATACCCTGTTTCTTAGCCAATCCAGTGGAATTCTTACTAATTTTCCCCTTTCCACCAGAACTCTCATATTTCAATTCTTCATCCTCCAATAGCCCCAACTCTCTCTTTTGAGCCTAAAGAAGCAAATGAAGTCAGGGGTTATTACAAACAGAAAGCATCAACAACAAACCTACCCAATAGGAAATCATAATATTTCAAGACAAACTAAAATCAACGGCTTCAGCTGCAATACAAGTAAAATACAAAGATGCATGCTTGCAAGCACAAGTTTAAATCTCTCGTTGATGAATAGTCGCTGCACATATAAGCCAAGTTAATGAACTCCAAACCAACTTTACACCATATGAAAGATAAGCCCACTGATGTTACAATTTGAACTAATTAGGACCTAGAAAGGACTAAGATTCAACAAGAGCTCTACGTTTATCCAATCATTAAAATCTAATTCATAGTTTTATTAAGAATTCATGTTAAACTCTGAGGCAATTACCAAACTCTAATCATGTATCACAACCTACCGAAATTCCTAAGCGCATCTGCATTTTTTACTAAAACAAGACCTAAATTGGACTAAAATTAGCACAATTCCCAACTTATATCAAATAATAACAACCTACATGCACATACAAATAGATGAAGATGTAATATAATACACAACAAAAACTAGTTAACGAACAAAAACCTTAAAACGAAATAGTGTTAAATAGTCTTACATCATATGACGGATGGTTAAAACTTAAAACAGAAAAATGAATAATTTGTTAAGCCTCTGCTGATGTGGAGGGATCCATTCCTTATCCTAAATCTTAGCCTTTACATTGTCGATGGTGTCGGAGCTTTCCACCTCAAGGGCGATGGTCTTGCTAGTCAGGGTTTTAACGAAGATCTGCATCTGCTAGATCGAACAATAAAACCAATTTAGAAACAAGTCACTTCAATACATCAGAAAGACGAAAAAAATTCAGTCAACCAAAAAACTATGGTCATCTAACCCATCCAAAACCTAGTTAACAACATACAGAGAGTAAACGAATTTCTCCAAGAACTTCTTCAAACTAAAGGAAGAAGAAATTATTCAATGAATTAGCAAACATAATAAAATTCAACAAAAGATATATACTGAAAACATATTATAAAAACAGATATGCAGGATCCGCTAAAAAATAATCACAAATCGGGAGAAAAATTGTAAAATCAGAAAATCAAAGGCAAAGTAGATAAATAATCTTCAGATCCGCATGCTCATTCCAAAAAAAAAAATAGATTTTTTGCACTCAGCTGATGCTAAAAAAAAAAAAAAGGAAAATCATTAAATCCAAAAATCAATTTGTTTACAGAGAACCACCCACGTGGAGATGATAGAGACTAGGGGGAGGAAGAGAAAAGAGGCGGAGACGAGAGGAGGAAAAGTTAGGACTAATGTTGTTCGTAACGATCAGAAAAAAATTGCGAAAAGCATTGTTCGTAACGTTTAACGTTTTAAAAAACATTGCGAAAAATAAAAATTTCATAACATTAAAAAAACGTTGCAAAAATGCAATATTAACAACATTCACTTAAAAAATATTGTCAAAACTCAATTTTATTAAGCAATGGCAACATTCACGTATTAGAATGTTGCGATAGACCTCTTTAGCAACATTTAACTACCGAATATTGCCTTTTATGTGTTGCAAATGATCATTTTTGGCATAGTGTAAAGGATAAAGATATAAATATATACTAGTTACATTCTCGTCTACCTGTTTGAAAACCTCCACATAAGAAATCGAAGCTTACAAGCTATCTAAGAAGATGGACCAGCCACCTTTTGCACTTTGACCGTCAAATTAATACGAGAAAAATAAAATAAGTGCAAGAGAAACAATATGAACAAAGAATTAGCTAGGTTTTTTTTATATATTTTCGATCGTGTTACATGGAATATCTATCGGGAAAACTAGGTTAAAGGAAAATTGAACCTTTGTTGAACCGCCACCCCCCAATCCAACACATGTCACTTTTTGATTGGTGAGGACTTCTGATTTTATTACTTTGTCATCTTTTGATTGGCAAGTGCATTACTAAGCAAATGATTCTTATTTGATTTTGTTTTGCACTTTTTAATGATTTTATTCTACTTGGAATTTATCCTCTTGTGGCAGCAAAATGCTTCAATGGAATAATTCTATATAAAGATGTGGTACTGTTTCGCAAGTTTTTGGTTGCTAACAATTAAAAAGGGATCAGACGATTGTGTAAAGAACAAACCTCTTGAGACAAAGTCCCAAAAATGAGTGTTTTATTGGTGAAGATTTACAATCGGAAATAAACAGAATGCCTCCAAGGGGCACAAGCACACGAGTATTGAAGGAAATGTTTAAAGTTAAACTAAGAAATTGAAATTACATATTCTCTGTTGAGAGGTTTTGATTTGGGGTCCTTTCTTTTATGCATTCACTTCCTTTTTATATTTCTTTGATAACCTCTGGGTGACAAACCGTTTGGAACTGCTCAGTTGCTCCATAACTACCCATTTTCTTCATAATGGTCCACTTGTTAGGGAATGGTTATCTTACAATCGTTGTCATTACTCCTGCCTTTTAACTTCCCACTACTGGAATCATGGATTGTGGGGTGTGACAAATTTGTCTAATAACCACTTTCATGACTGTTGAATTAGATGACCATACCACCTTATATTCATTCGATTCCAGGGCGACTTGAATGTTTGGGCGAGGACATGATCACCGCCCTGGCGATCATACGACACTTCATTCGTTTAGCTTTTGGGCATTTTGCAAGCTTGGGTGATGATGTTCCTTTATTTTCTGGCCTCTACTAGATTCATCAATGGTTCTATCTAGGCCCTCATCCTGGACTTCGAATTGGGCTTCATTCCTTGACCCTTTTATCTTGGGCCGCACTTTTAGTGTGTCAACAATTACCTCTCAATATGGCAGAGTTAATACCAATTATTAATCTTTGCCATATTCGCTTCGCATTTTTCCAACAATATTTGAAATTTCAAGAATTTCAATCATTCTATCACCTGAAGGGGTGCAACGTTACAAACCCTTATAATCCCAAAAGACACGCCATTTCATCGCACCTAAATTACGTTTCCATATTTCTCGCTTCTTCTTCGCCATTTTACTGTTCATCTTCATGCTCATTTGATGTGTTTCTCAAGTAAACTTCAGCAAATTTGTTTTCTGCATCCAATGGCGACTTCACAACTCACTCTGATGACCCTTTCAGCTTTGAAGATTTCCAAAATCTCCTTACAAGGCCGTATATAAATTCGACTTTTCTTTCACAGGACAATGTTAACCTTAATGAGTTCTACTTAGGCTCATCATTCAATGATACTGAAGCTATTGGACAAATGGCGGTGGGTCAGTTGCTCCCTTGTTCTCAAGACCCTCATTTCCTGAACTCCTTGCCCTTGAAGCCAATCCTTGATAGAGGTATTCGTACTTGGCCCAAAACTGATCCTATTTTTCATAGATAGCATATACGTATGGTGAACCATGCTCCCACAAAAGCAATTTTTGAACGTGCTAAGATTTTGGATCTATTAGAAATTACCATTTTTCCCACGACTTATGACTTAGTACTTTTTCCAATCGCCTTGAGTTTTTGGTCTTCTGAATACAATGTTTTTGTTTTTCATCTTGACCCAATGTCCATTACTCTAAGAGATGTTGGAGCTTCAGTGAATTTTCTGCCTTTGGGCGACACTATTTTTCCTAGCATTTTGATTTCTGGTGTCGCCCCAAAGTTTGACAAGAAACTTACTGAATCTTATTCTAACATGGAAGGCCTTTATACTGCTTCCACTTCTGAGTCTAACCATGCTGAACATGTTGCCTTCCTTCAGGTCTGGCTTTATAAATATGTTCTTTGTGTCCCCAGCCTGAAACCATCCATGAGCTATCTGCCTTTATCGTATAAATTAACTCGTGGTAGGTCTTTGAATTTATGTTCTTTTTTTTTTGCTGCCTTTTATAGAGGCTTAACTTCCCTTCAATTCCAATTGAGGAGTGGTGCATTTCCCACTGGCAGTAGGCCTCTCTGGCTTGCTCAATTGTGGTTGAGAGCCTATTTTTTCCAACTTGGCACTCTGCCATCCCCTCCTCGCGAAGTTAGTTGTTACGGGCTGTTTATTCACCAATTGTGCCCAGTAAAGATGTCCAGTAGGGATATTTTTATATTCTTTTATACTGTAGATTCAACACCTTCCTTTTTCCTTTTCCTCCTCATCAAATCCCCCATTACGTACGACCTTCTTCTACTATAGCCGAAGTAGACACTTCCATGCCCGTTTGGGTTCAATTTTTTATAAGAAGAGAATTATTTCACGACATTGTCACGGGAACAAATGCCAAGGTAGGGGTTGAGATATATGCACCCCAATTTTTTGCTCGCCAGCTTGGTTTTGGTCAAATGTGACATGTTCCTCCTTGTTATTCTAGGAATCTAACAGAGTGTTTCCATACCATTAATAAAATCGATGCACAAGCTATTGATGTCCGTAATAATCTCCTGACTAAAGATTTTACTTATGCTCCTTTCAGTCCTACCGCTATCACACACTCCTTTTTTGACCAGTTGTGGCCATCTGTGAAGCGCAGATTGTTCACAACTGATGCCAATCGTACCTTCCATTTGCTAGATAAATCGGATACTCATTCTATTTCTCCCATTCTGAATATCCCTTTGTCTAGTAGGATTCCTTCCTTACCCGCTCGCACCAAACGTCCCACTCTTTCATCTGTTTCCCCACTTCCCAAGGCTATCACAGCCAAAGGTGCCTCTAGCCGCAAACGGCCAGCCTCAGCTTCTCCAACTTTACAGGATGATGATGATGATGATGCTCCTCTCATCCTTAGGAGAAAGGTAATTGAGTTTATTTATTTCATAAAACATCTTCCTCCATGTATTAATGACTTACCTGAATTTCCCAAAAGCGTTTGGCCTCTCTCCTGAAGGCTTTAGTCTTGGCAACTTCTGCTTCATCACCTTCTGCTAAAGCTGTTCTGTCCAAATCAGATGATGAAGGAACTACGCTTACAGAGAAATCATTAGTCCCGACATCTTCATCACAGCCAGTGGAAAGGCTATCTTCTCCCCAGGGCGTCAACCCCCTAAATGTCGAACCAGCAGGTAATACACACTTTGATGTTTTGTTCTTTCTTGTGCTACTGGTTGTTGATTCATTGCCTCTTAAACTATGCAGAGATTCCTATAGACCTGCCCAATGTAGCAGAATCTTCTCGCCCAGATAAAGAAAAATCGCCACAAATGGTAGAGACAACTGGTGATGTGCTTGGACTTCCCAATGTTGCCGATGAGGTAACTTTTTGCTTTACTTTCATTCTCACTTTGTTTACTGTAGTGGAAGTTTTCCATGTTGGCGTCTTTCTTTGCAGGGAGCTCATGACATTATACATTCCATCCGAGATTTGTTCACTTCTTGGGAACAAGTAGAGACATCTCGCACTGCTTCAACTAGTGATCCTACTGCACCATCTTCTGTTCTTTCAGATAAACATATGAAGTCTCTTAAATAGTCATTGCTTGAGTACATTTCCTTCATGGACATGGATATTAGCTAAGCCAGTGCTACTGGATAGAAGGACAAGTTTGAGATGTTGAGTGCAAAATTGGCGCAAGCACTTTCGCTTCCATCACTCAATGTTTCTGTTGTCTTTAAAGCGAAGTTGAAGGTTGTTCGTTCTGACATCCTTCTTTGCTAGCTAAAAATGTGGAACTAAAGGCCAGGAGTACTCAATATCTTCGTGCTACATCTGAAAAAGAGTCTTTGCTTCAAGAGATTAACAGAGCCAAGGCTGAATTGACTGACATCTCTTCCAAAGTTATGGTTGAAGACTCTTTGATGTTAAGTTTAGCCGCTGAGATGAAATAGCTTCAAGTAAAGATGGATAACTGCAGGGCAAGGATGGCTACTAAAAAGTGCAATGCTTCCCAGGGAATTGAATGATTTAAGTCTTTGGTTGAGCAGTATAAAAAATTGAATGTTGATGAGGATTTTGCGATTGAGTTAAATGTCGCCTCTTCTCAACATAGCGAAGATTGGGGAAGACTTAGAGAAAATGCTTTCAGTTTGGGACGAATTGTAATTAAGACATCCAATGTCTTAACTTTCCTTTTGGAATTTCGTGCTAACTGTCATTGCTAATTTTGAATGTATTAACATCTATCATTTATTAATGAATGATTGTTTTGTGTTAATTGACGTTGCCCTTAATCGTCAATCTCCCAACCATTTAATTGTTTCATGCTAGGATTCATCTACATTCTCTCTTGGTATTCTCGTCTAACTTTCCAAGACTTTAGGGCATTCAATTTCAATTGCTAGGCATGAATGTGGCCATTCATATTCCGTCTTTTCACCTTCACACCTCTATAAATGCATGTGTATTTCGTGCTTATCATTCTCATCTTCATTCTTTTCTTCAAGACTACATTCCTACCATCGTTTGGAGCCTCAACAACTGATCAACACTTTCGTCTTCCATAGAAATTGATCATTTGATCCGCCCTTTTCCCATCTTTCTTGATGTTACCTTAGTATGGAAGGTATAGGAAATGGTCTTTGACTAATAAAGATCTTCTTAGTGCCCTTGTTGAAAGCGTTTTCCTTAACAGCAAAGTTCTTCCCTACTTACTACTGTAGTGATGCGCTTAAGGAGGCGATGTGGATTAATTGCTTGTTGAGAGTGCTTCTCAGCCTCTTTGTCTGCCATCTGCAGCAATGCATTTAGGAAAGCGATGACGACCGGTTTCACTCTTTCTGTCGCAATCGATCAGGTACCAATTCGTAACCTGCTCCAAGTTGCGGTTAATTGTATTTTGACTATTTTGTTTCTCTTATTTTATAAGAAACAATGTAGCGATGTATTTAAGGGTGCGAAGGAAACAACTTTTTTTTCCTGTTTGTATCAATAGGGGATAAATGACCGTCTGCTGTAAACTGCGGCTTATATAGCAAACATGTGATAATAAAGAATTTCATTTCGAATGTATTCTTTTTTCTATTTATTTGAACATAATAGTCCAGTTTATTTTTATTTAACGAAGTGGTGCCTATAATTGTTCGTTTTCCCATATGGATGAAACATATTTTTTCAAGTACTTACCATTAATAAATCTGACATACTTATTACCGTCTAAATCTTCCAAGTGGTAAGCCCCATTAGGCAGCATGTTTTTCACTCTATATGGTCCTCCCCAGTTGGGTGACCATTTTCTGTACTTTGGATCGTTGCTATCTGAATGGAGTATTATTTTCCAAACCAATTCGCCTAGACTAAAAGATTTGGCTATGACTTTCTTATTATAAAACCTAGCCATTATTTGCTTCTGAACTTGCAATCTATCTAGGACGTCCAATTTTAATTCGTCCAACTCCAACAAATTTTGAACTAATGATTCGGTATAATCCCCATCGCTAACTCATGGTGCAAATGCACTCTAATTGATTGCATGTTAATTTCCATCGACAAAATGGCCTTTTGTCCATAAGTAAGTTGAAAAGGAGTAATTTTGGTACTTGATCGAGACAATGTCCTATAAGCCCATAAAACCATGTTCAAACATTCGTGCCAATTTGTGGCATTTTTATCTATCATTTTTCTTATAATGGTTTTTAGAATCTTATTAGAAGACTCTGCCTACCCATTAGATTAAGCATAATAAGGCGTGTAGTTTACTAACTTAACTCCAAACTCATTTAAGAATTCTTTCACTTGATCTCCATTCAAGGAAGTTTTGTGATCCACCATCAAAGTTTGTGGAATCCCAAACCTATAAATAATATGGTCATGGATAAATTATATGACATTCTATTGGGTAATCTCCTTCAAAGGTATCGCTTCCACCTATTTAGTAAAGAAATCTGTTGCAACTATGATAAATGTATGTTGTTTGGACAACGGGGGATAAATCTTCCCTATCAAGTCTATCGTCCAACCTTTGAACGACCAAAGTTTGATGATAGGTGTCATCTCTCTTGTTGGCGCTCTTTGTATCAGACCATGTTTTTGGCATGCTAAACAACTCTTCGTATATTGAGCACATGATTCTCCCATCTTGGGCTAAAAGTATCCACTCCTAATAATCAACCATCTCATGCTTTGACCGACTTGATGAGCTCCACATACCCCTTCGTGCATTTCAGCCATGATCATTCTGGCTTCTTACAAACTCACACACTTTAGTAATATATTATCAGAGCGCTTCTTAAACAACTCTTCATCTATCAACGTATAGTTTAGCACACACAACTTTGTTTTTCTATTACTTCCTTGATTAGGTTCTTTAAGGAACCTCTTAATTTCTGCCCTCCAATCTAATGAGTTTTCATCTTTTATGTAATGAATTTCAATTTTTCTTGCCCTTTTTTGGATTGCGGGCACTATTATCTCATATTCACAAGTAGATTCTCAATTTAAAATCTTTGAATACCCTGAGGCTATCTGGGCCAACTCATTCGCAATGTCATTGTATATCCTATTGACACATTGAAGCTCTACTTGGTCGAACTCTTCCAACAATTCTTGGGCGATTTCATATTGACTCATAATGGAATCATTTTGGCACTTAAAATTACCAATCAATTGGTAAATTACCAATTGAGAATCATCCCTAATAATCACATTCTTTATTTTCATATCTATCATCAACTCCAAACCTGCAATTAAGGCTTCGATTTCGGATTGAATGTTAGTACACATCATATCCAAAGTGAATGCGAACTTGTAACAAATCCCTAAAGGGTTTATCAATGCTACTCCTACCCTTGCACCCTTAGAAGTTTTGGATCCATCGAAATATAAAATACATGGTTTCAATTCGAACGAATCGATTTCTAACTCAATTTCTTCAGGCATGTCAAGGCATGGATAGAAAATTAGCCAAAGCTTGATTCTTAACTGTCTTTTAGGGTATATACTTTATTTCAAATTCTGACAATGTTAACGTTCAAAGGCCTACTCTTTGGTGTAAAACATGGCGAGACAACATGTACTTAAATAAATTTACTTTAAAGATCAAATAAACTATTACACGCCGTAAATATGTCCTTAATTTTGTACATGTGAAATATAATGCAAGACATAATTTTTCAATAGCGGAATAATTACACTCGCATTTTGTCAACCGTCTACTGAAATAGTAAATCGTCATTTCTTAACCAAATTAATTTTCTTGTGCGACCATCCCGACTATCGATTCTTGTTCAGCTAATATATACAACTTCATTGGTCGTCCTTGGATTGGTGACGGCAACACTGGTGGACTTGTTAAATTACTTTCAGGCTTTCAAAAGTCTTTTGATGCTCTTCTTTCCAGACGAATTCGTCCTGACTTTTCAGCTTTAAAAGAGGTGAAAAAGCTTTCGTTCGCCCTGCACAATTAGAAATAAAGCGTCTTAAAAAATTTACTTGGCCTAAAAACATTTGCAAACTCTCTTTTGTTGATAGGAGGTTTAGCCTCTAAAATATCATTCGCTTTGTTCTTATCAAGTTTAATCCCCCTTTTGTGCACTAGAAAGCTAAGGAAATATCCTGCATTAACACCAAATGCACATTTCAAGGGATTCAACTTTAGTTTATGCTGCCTCATCCGCTCAAATGAACATTTAAGTTGTTCGAAGTGGTCTTCTTCTTTAATGGATTTGACCACTATATCATCTACATAGATTTCTATGAACTTACCTATCATATCATGAAAAATCAAGTTCATCGCTCTTTGATAAGTCGCCCCTGCATTCTTCAGGCCAAAAGGCATGGCTACCCACTCAAAACATCTTAAAGATCCAGGGCATCTAAATGCAGTTTTGTGTGTCTTCCTCAACTATGTAAATTTGATTGTATCCTGAATACCCATCCATAAAGGAGTATATTACGTGCCCGGTAGTCGAGTCTACCAAAGAATCTATTGTAGGCATTGGGTATTCATCATTGGGCGTGGCTAAATTCAAGTTCCTAAAATATATACACACCCTTAATTTACCGTTCTTTTTTAGTTCCAGCACTACGTTAGATAGCCATTCAACATACCTGGTCGTTCTAATAAATATTGTTTTTAATAATCGCTCTATCTCTTTCTTAATTTCAGGAAGTACATTAGGAGCGAAACGTCTAGAAGGTTGCTTATGAGGCTTAAAGTTTGACTTAGTTAGGAATCTATGTTCCACCAAATTTCTATCTAAACCAGGTATATGTTCGTATTCCCAAGCAAAACAATTTTTATACTCTTTTAATAAAGCGATTAACTTAGCACTAACCTCTTGATTGAGCAGTTAGCTAATAAATGTTGGGCGATCCTCCTCTTCATCATCAATATTCACCTTGATCAGAGGGTCCTGTGCTTGAGCGTATCCAGGCTTGGTGATCCTCATTGCTTCATCTTCCACATTTTTCATAAGCATCTATTCTTCTAAACAGTCCACTTTATTAACTTCTCAGCCAACAATCTGCTCCAACTCAAACACTGCTAATTTGTTTCCCAATGTTTTTAATGCTGCTCCTTCTTTCATCATGTCTCTACATTCTTTATTAAAAGCCATTAACTTGGCTTTGAAGGCCTGGATGTCGGCCATTTGCCTTTATTGTTGACGACTCATCTAAAGTTGTTTGATTAGCCTTTTGCCAGTCATTGGCTCTTCCAAGGCCACTATATTTGGCCTCATTTAACTGAACATTTCAGTGAATGCATCCACTGAAAACGGCTGTTCACTTTGTGCAACAATTTGAACTTCCCCTCCATCCTGGACAACTCTGATTGGTCCATAATTTCCTTCGTACATGAACCTTTCTACTGAGTTTTCTCCTGCGATAAAAGGTCTATGATCTGCATGTACCACTTGTTCTTCACCCTTGTCATTCCAGAAGACCAGACATTGATGGAGCGATGAAGGTATATAGCGACTTCCATGTATCCAATTCCTTCCTAATAACACATTGTAACTAGTTGGTCCATCTATTACAAAGAAGAATGTGGTCTTAGTAGTTGTCCCTAGGGTTGTGTCCAATGGCATAACCCATTTAGCTGAAGCTGCTCCTCCATTGAAACTTGTAAGGATGACCTCCATTGGGATCATGTCATTTTCCATCTTTGCAAATTTCCTTATCATCCTAGATGGAATGGTGTTTATAGCCGCTCCATTATCAATGAGTACTTTCGCCACAGGTATACCGTTGACTAAAGCTTTAACGTGCAGTGAACTTAGGTGTTTAGTTACCTTCATAGTAGGTCTATTAAAAATAACCATTTCAGCGGCATCAATTTCCACTCCCTGCTTGTTCTATGTTGAATTATCTTTTTTGTGATAAATTAACATGCAACACGTCGCATGGAACTTTCGCTTCTTGAATTTCCTTTTTATCTTTTTCTAATGCTCATTCTTCTGTTACCCAACCTGTAGGAGGAGACATTATTCTTGGCAGTGATTCATACTTCTCGGAGCGAGACACTCTCCTTTTCCTTTTGGGCGTCTCATACAACACATAAAAATCCAAAATGCGCCCAGATGGTTCTCCCAACAAGTCTACTTCATGAACTCCTTCTCGATGTAGTTGCTTCAACAGGGTATTGCGTGATACTACTCTTTTCCTTCTCTTTGCTTCCAGATCAATTTTCTCTTCAATATCAGTCATATCATCATCCTCTTCTTCATCGTATGCCATTTTAGATGTTTAGCATTTATCACATTCCAGCACACATGCTTTCTCTTCATTGTCCTCATTTTATTCCTTTTGTTTCTTTTTATTCTTGAACTAATCGACTAGTAAATAATTATTAGCCATGACAAGAGGTAACGTATCGAACTGAATAGTGATGGGCTGATCTGGATCTTCTTCATCCCTTCTGCTTCGCTCAAACTTTGACCTTCTAGAAGAACTTTCAGGTAATTCTCCATTGATTCACATGTCCCGATTTCTTCACTATCATCGAGAACATTTTGGTTGGCTACCTCACGTATTTTAGGCGCTTTAGGATGTGGTGCTCCTTGTTGTTGCCTCATCATTCGTCCATAATTTCTTTGGAAACGCCTTTGTTATGTTCTAGTCATCTCATTGAAAGGTATCGCCCTTCCCGCGTTATACTGAAATGAATGCTATACATTTGGTTAGCGAGGTTGTGGCCTAAATGTTTTTCCCTGATTGATTGGCCTGAACTGCCTCTCCAAAGGCCGTCCCCTATAGAATGTCGTACCTCGCCCTCTAACAGGCTGAGCATTTGGAACAAAATCAGAGCGATGGTGATGCTGACATGTCCCTGTTTGCCTTGTATTTAATCTTACTTCTCCTTTACATCTTGCACATAAGATATATTCATCCTTCTTAGGCTCTTTCCCTTTGATGCGCTAAAAAACGTTGGGATGTGGCCCGGAGTCTTCTTCTCCATCATCAATAACCAATTTGAATTTTGGCAACTTATTTTTGAAACCGGTTGTCACCATGTTCACCTCAAGTGGATGTGGGAAAGGGTTTTCATCTACTGCCATTTTCTTCTTTTCTTCGAACGTGATTCGTCCTGAATCAATGGCATCCTGTAGCACATGGTGAAAAACCAAACAGTTGTTAGTCACTAACAAATGTGACCATGCATTATGCCACTTACAATACTTTTTGCCCTTAATTTGTTCAGAGCTTGGCAACTTATGTTTATCGCTTAGCTTTATCTGCGTATCCTTATATAGCTTGTTAAATATAAGGTTAGCTTTGGTTACATGGAACAATAACGTTCTGGAATTTTTGTTTTCACCTTTTATAAGCTCATCTTTGCCCGACGATCGGGGTTTACCCATTATAGGACAGGCATACGCATCTCCTTTGATTAATTCGGCCAAACACATTTTAGTTTGATCGTAATACTCGTCATTAATGGTATGAACATCAAAATTTGGGTCTCTATAATAAGTCTCTTTACTAGAATTTTTTACTTGCTCTTCTTCTCTTATTAATCGTAAATACCTAATCACGTTTGTGCTCAATTGGAAAAGATCAGAAAATTCCCTATCTTGGAACTTCTTTTTCAGGTCAAAGCTTGGACAACTTTGAGCGGTTTTGACAAACTCCTTTTCGGATAAAGGCACAAAACATTTACTTCTTGCTGTCTTGAACCTTTGAAAGAAACCTTCTGCCCATTCATTTGGCATTTGACGTAGATTCTCCAAATCGACCAAAGTAGCTTCAGACTCACTCTTATAAAATTGAGCATGGAACAATTGTTCCAATTGCTGCCATGTTTGAACAGAGTTCGCTGGCAAATTGATAAACCAGGAGAAAGCTACTCCTCTTAATGAATTAGGGAACAACCTCATTTTATGATAGTCTGTCACCTCACCACTTTGTAGTGTGAATCGCCATATATGTTCTAGAGTAGACACTTCTCCTAAGCCAGTTAATAATGAAAACTCAGGCACCTTATACCCTCTAGGCCATAGATATTCTTGATATACCCAATCAGGATATGGCTTCATGTAAGTAAGCCTAATGACATGAAGTACTCCAAGAGCCATTTGATCCTGTACTATCTCCATGATTTGATTCCTCAACATGACATTGGGATCATATGGAACTCATACAGGTTGGTTTGGTTAATCTGCTTGAAGCCTAATGTTTGGTCATTGGTTGATGACAAAATTGCCATTGTTTATGCCATTATTACCATTAAACAGAGTATTCAAACCATCATTAACACGCAAGACGTTCTGTCCATTAAACTGAGTATTCAAACCATCATTAACGCGCGGGACATTCTGTCCATTATTCTGGACATTGTCTCTCATATTTGGATTACCCCCAGGTTTGTAATCACATTATCACTACTCAGGTTTAGTACTTCATTATCCCCTTGGTTCGAAGTATAGGGACCGAAAGGTGGTTATAAACTTTGACCTGGTTTCAAACCATGGGAATTATATGGTGAAGTATGTCCCACAATCGTCCTAGTTTGAAAGTGACTCCCTATTGGTATGACTGGTTGATATATTTGGCTTACTAACTTGTTCATGATTTCATTTAAAGTATTTAGATGTTTAGCCATATTGTCATAATGTACGTTCCCATTTTGAGTAGATCTTTCCATACTGTGAACGTTTCGTAAATTTACCTGTTCAACATCCTGCGTGAGTTCCCCAAGCAATGCACACATAGTGCGAGAACTCAACTCTGTCATTGGCACGTAACGACTGTAACTGCTTTGACTCTGTCCCTCTGTTCGTGGAGAGTTTTGCTGCTCTTCATATCGCTCGATCACAAACTGGACTACTCATTGACTTGCTGGTTCCTTATCAGAATTCTTATGAGGCATAATATTTCACTTTTCGTATCCTCAATCACCAAACACCAAGGTTCCACTAGGAGTGCCAAATTGTTTTGCGGGTTTTTGGTCGCTAACAATTAAAAAGGGATCAGGCTATTGTGTAAGGAACAAACCTCTTGAAGGGGTGTTTTATTGGCGAAGATTTACAATCGAAAACAAATAGAATGCCTCCAAGGAGCGCAAGCACACGAGTACTGAAGGAAATGTTTAAAGTTAAACTAAGAAATTGAAATTACATATTCTATGTTGAGAGTTTTTGATTTGGGGTCATTTCTTGTATGCCTTCACTTTCTTTTTATATTTCCTTGATAACTTCTGGGTGATAAACCGTTTGGAACTGCTTAGTTGCTCCATAAATACCCACTTTCTTCATAACCGTTGTCATTACTCTTGCCTTTTAGGGAATGGTTATCTCACAACCGTTGTCATTACTCTTGCCTTTTAACTTCCCACTACTAGAATCCTTGGATTGTGGGGTGTGACAAATTTGTCTAATAATTGCTTCATGACTGTTGAATTAAATGACCATAACACCTTGTATTCATTCAATTCCTAGGCGACTTGAATGTTTAGACAAGGACATGATCACCGCCTTGGGCGATCATACGGCACTTCATTCGTTCAACTTCTGGGCGTCTTACAAGCTTGGGCGATGATGTTCCTTTGTTTTTGGGCCTCTACTAGATTCATCAATGATTCTATCTAGGCCCTCATCTTGGACTTAATAATTGGGCTTCATTCCTTGGCCCTTTTATCTTGGGTTGCACTTTTAGTGTGTCAACAAGTACGATCGTCCATTTTATATCACGATATCTAGAATTTTGAAAAATTTCAATAGGACAATTCTATATGCAGATGTGGTACGATCGTCCATTTTAAATCACGATATCTCGAATTTTGAGCAATCCAAAATGCAATACCTTGACGTTCAAGGTTGTAAGAGAGAAATAAATAGAGTGTGATGTCTGGGTGTCGAATTTTGAATGACTTGAATTTCGAAGTGTTGTGATTTAAATGGGCGATCTTACACCCACTTTTGTAGTTTTTGATAAAAATAGATAAAATGTGTTGTTGAAAAGTTCTGGATTTCACGAAATGTGTAGTTAAAATTAATTGTTGACTTTGACTTAGACGAAAATCTTATGGTCCATTTGATTGCAAGAGTTGAATTTGGGTGGAAAGAAAATAAATTTCAGTGGATTGAATTGTCTAGAATTGTTTTCTTAGGAATTGTCAATTAATCGTATTTGATTGATATAATTTCTCACCTGAAAAATGTTGAAATCTTGGATCCTTTGATGTTTGTTTGACTTTGTTTTCCATGAAAATTATCCGTTAAAGGGATATATTTTTTTCCAATTAGGGATATAATTTATTTTTATTGCCCAAAAAAAAGGTGGAAAACAATTTTCCCACCAAAGTGGTAGGAAAACCAATTCAATGAAAACTTGGAAAAATGGTCATTTGAGGGTTGGGTGGAAAATGTTTTGCCTAGAAAAAATTGGCTATCAAACAAGATAAAAGTTGAAATTTAAAAAATAATTTCCAAGTTCCATGGAAAATATGATGAATCAAACATAGCCTTAGTTTTAATTTCTACTAAATCTTCTCAACTTACAACATGGCAAAGGAATATTTTGTGTGTGAGCATAAACAAATTCACTTACCTGCTGAGAGTAAATATGCATCTTGATCACATGTATGGATTTGAGAGGAAAAATATCATAAAAGTAATTATTCAGACAACTAATGTATATATTAATTATTATAAATTGATTTTTTTTTTCTTGCGTTTAGTTAATTTAATTGTCAAGGTTAGAATAAGATTCACAATTTGCGCAGGTTTGTATTATTTCCAAACAAAAAGTAACGCAAAAATTATGCCACCACAATTGCACCTCTCATCGTCGGCTGAATTCTTCCAATTACAATCTTCAACCCCGAATGTAGGAATGCATTTTTTAAGGTAAGTCTATTATTTAACAGCTTCGACAGAGAACAAAAAATGGTACAGTATGTTGAATTTGTTGTAAATGGTAAATTTATTAATGAATGATAATTGTACCTCTATAACTCTAGAAATTATTATTACTGTATTCCTAATCCTTCCATATAAATACGGGATTTTGATTATTTTTATTCTCTCTTTTCTTTTTCTCTCTTACATAACATGTTATCAGTACGAAAGTATAATTCTTCAAACGTAAGTGAATGTAGTAATTTTTTTTAAAAAAAACATGTACACGATTGAACGATTTGTACAGTATTACACCAGCCGCCACTATCATTAGTGGTACCCAACTCCCTGTAAATTTGCATTATTGTTGTAACGTTGGCATCATTACTTCCCCCGGCCACCATCATGACTCACTTTAACATTATTATTATTATAACCATCACGAGTCAATTATTATCATTATTATAACTTTTGCGGTGGATATTGGGGCAGAAACAAAGAGTATTATATGAATTTTGTATTCTTTGTTTTTAATTATTATTATTAGATCCAATTTGATCGATCGACAACACTATTATTATATAACTAGTTAAAGCCCGTGCAATGCACGAATTGTGATACTTTTGAAAGCTATGTTAGTATCGAAATTAGTGGATATGTTAAACTATTTAGGTTTCCAATACATGTTTCTAATGTATTGATGTCTTGTTAAATAGATAATGAAATTCAATCAAGCTCTCATTTTTCTACCTATTGAGATAAGACATTATGTCTTATTCATCTCGTACTCATAAAATCTCCAATAACATGTATCAGTTGCATCAGTATTTAATTTCTGTACAAAGACCCTATGAAAATTATATGTAGTCAAGACTAATTAATTAATGATAATACAATGCAGATTTTAGGACAAATCAATTGTCTCTATCAGTATTAAAACCACAACATAACGAAAACTTCCATCATAGAGGCAAAAAAAATGACAAACGATCACCTAACCTCATAAATTCCGTCGAATATTTTTTCAGCATGTTCTAGAAATACCTTACATTAAATCAATTCTAAAAAAAGAAAACCAAAATAATTCGCTTCATATAAGATGTTTGTCTACCAATGTACTGCATGATGTAGGAGGATTCTTCTGAAAATCATTGAGTTCCTTCAATATCCATTTTGACATCATAAATTTACCTTTTTTAACAGTAAAAATTGAAGGAAAATGAAATTGAGAGAAATTGGTGTGAGTACGAGGATTGAGGGTGAGTGGAAAAGAAAAATTAACGATTATAATTTTACATTTCATAATTTAAGATAAAAATTAAAGAAAAATTAAATTGAGAAAAATTAGTGTGATTATAGGAGTTGAGGGTAGGTAGAAAAGAAAAATTAACGATTATAATTTTATATTTAATAATTTAAGATAATTTGTATATTTAAACTTAATCGACAATATATTTATTATTATCACATTTTAAGTTTTTTAAAAAAAAATTAAATTGATTCAAATGGGTATTCATATCATAAAATATCGAATCAAACGTTG
Organism: Fraxinus excelsior; assembly: GCA_019097785.1. Classification (NCBI taxonomy): domain Eukaryota; kingdom Viridiplantae; phylum Streptophyta; class Magnoliopsida; order Lamiales; family Oleaceae; genus Fraxinus; species Fraxinus excelsior. The sequence continues at coordinate 35,518,511 of CM032625.1, read as the reverse complement.
TAGGAAAAATAAAGTTTGAAAAAAATGACATTGGAATGTGATTGAGATTGAAAAGAAATATAAACAATCACGACTTTACATTTCACAATTAATGTAAAATTATTTTTGATATTTAAAATTTATCGACCATATATTTATCATGGTCGTACTTCAAGATTTTCAACAAATTTTAAATCGCTTAAAACGCATATTTGTAACTTACAATACTTAATCAAACGTTAAAAAGAATCGGCTTAATTTAAGATAAAAACTGAAGAAAAATAAAATTGAGGGAAATTAGTGTAATTATGGGGGTTGAGGATGGGTAGAAAAGAAAAATTAACGATTATGATTTTACGTTTAATAATTTAAGATAATTTTTATATTTAAACTTAATCGATAATATAGTTATTATTATCACATTGTAAGTTTTTTTATTAAAATTTAAATCGATCCAAATGAATATTCATATCGCGAAATATTGAATCAAATGTTGTAGGAAAAATAAAGTTCGAAAAAGATTGAAAAGAAACATAAACAATCACGACTTTACATTTCACAATTAATGTAAAATTATTTTTGATATTTAAAATTTATCAATCATATATTTATTATAGTCGCAGTTCAATATTTCCAACAAATTCTAAATCGCTTAAAACACATATTTGTAATCTAAAATACTGAATCAGACGTTAAAAAAAAAAAGGCTCGACGGCCGAGCCTAGCCTAGCCGAGCCGAGCCGAGCCGAGCCAAAAGCCATTTGACTCGGCTCGGCTCATGGCTTGTGAACAGTAAAAAACAACTCCCTCTTTTATATTAGTTATTATGGATATAGAAATATGAATTCTTTCTCGTTCATGTACGTAAATTATTAAATAAATACTTTTTGCTTTATAATAATAGATGTATTAATTCATGCTTTAATTCATGTACCTATTGCTCTAATTTTTCTATACGTTTATGATGGTTATTAAATACTCTTTGTGTCTTTAACATGATTAAATATTTTTTATGTTCTTTTATAAACTTTAAATTGCCCCTTAAGTAATACAATATTATAATTAATATTTTAAAAGAATATTAATCGTAGACCTATTTGTTTTAAATAATTTGTTGTTTCTCTTGAAGTAATACTACATTAAAATTAATATTTCTAAAAATTATTAATTGCTCTTGAAGAGCATAAATTATAATTCTCAATATTCTAAAAAGATATTGATATATTGCTCTTGAAGAAACAATAATAAAATACAATGTACTCTTGAAGTAACACATATTTCAAAGAATATATTATTTTAGTGTTTGTTCGTGAAGGAAAACATATAACTCATGTCATATTGACATTGACTACTTGATTAATTATTATGTGATTATACAATGTTTAATCATATATTTTGAAACTAATGGTACGTTTGATTGCGAGTATGAAATTTGCATGAAAAGAAAATAAATTATAAGCAATTCAATTGCTTAAAATTTATTTATATGAAACTTATTAATTAAATGTATTTGATTGATTTAATTTTCAACATAGAAAATATTATACACGTCAATTTTTAATTGGTGAGAAGATGGGAGAGGGAGAAAGAGATAGTGAATTACTTGAAAAATAAAAATCACATCACCCTAAAGAAAATATTTTCTTTATTTTCGAGGAAAATATGGTCACGTAATCAATAATAGGAAAATATTTTTCATGGAAAAAATTGTTAATAAAACATCGCAAAAGTAGGAAATTAGGGGGAAAAAAACACATTTTTCATGGAAAATATTGACAATCAAATGCACTACAATTATATTTTCTTTATTTTATAATTAATCAAATGTCATACATCACAAAACTTATATTTGCTGCACTTAACATATTATGCAAAAACTATATGTTATGAGTCATCGGTGTTGATATCCATCTTGTCTCAAAAGATTTGGGAAAGATAATAAAAGAAGAAAATAAAGAATCCCTGCAGGATTGTGCAAAAACTCTTATCGTCTTTGGAAAAAATTAGCTGAAATATTTGATCATAAGAGAAATATAGTCCTCCCAAAAGTCCATTATGAGTGTATGCACCTTCTTTTAAAAAACCACTGATAAATATATGTTGGAGAAGAATTTTTCCATCTTTCAAGTCTCGAACATGCTCCCACAGCAGTATTATCATGAGCGTGATTTCTAAAAGTACTAAAAACTCATATCATGTCTTTTTGTAGCTAAACAAAATAATGAATTGCTGATAAAAAATTATGGATTACGTCCAATTAGTTCTGTATCATTGCCTGAAGCAATGGTACAACATTGCCTAAAGCGAATATGATATCAGGATATGGACATGTATTCGGACGTAGACGAGGACAGTGATATGAAATAAATAGATGAAATAATTAACAAAACTATTATCAACAAGGCAACAATTTCAAAATGTACAATGCAAATGAAAGTTTCACATCCAAAAAGGAGTATAAAGAGAACTGCTTTAGATGTGGAATAATTAATGAAAGAACATTGAACATGTACATATCGTCCGACAAAACATCTTGTGGATCTCTACCAAAAATCAATCATGGAAAAGGAAAAAGTGGAGACAAATTTTGCTGATTATGATGGTCTAATTGACGTGACCCATTTGGATGTCTCTCATTTCTTTGCTAATCCAAATAAGAATATTGACAATTTAATTGGGGTGGTTTCATGGAAGATATATATTAGTTTACTTTTTAGTATTTCCCTTTATTTTAAAATTTCAATTTCAAATATGTTTTTACTTTTCGCAAAAAAAATTGAAACTTTAATATACATTGTTAATTCCATAATATTGAATTATGTTTACTCCTTTAAATTTGAATTCGAGTTTAAAAAAAAATAATATATATATAGTGCAACTACGCATAATATTTTTCAAGATAAAAAATGTTTTTGGAGCTTAACATTATAGAAAAAAATGTTAATACGAAATCAGGTATATCGAATATTGTTGAGAATTTGCTTGGTTGATAGTGCAACTACGCATAATATTTTTCAAGACAAAAAATATTTTTGGAGCTTAACATTAGTAGAAAAAAATGTTAATACAAAATAAGGTATATCGAATATTGTTGAGAACTCCAGCAGAGCTTTATTATTTTACCAAATAATATAAAATTATATATTGACGATACACTTTATTCTAATAAATAATATTGAGACGATGCAAGAAAATAACATTGAGTATCTTTGCATAAGTTTTTTTGTATTTAGCTAGAGGCAGATAAAAGAAAAATTGCATGCACTCCCATCTGGCATTTACTATACATTTATAAAAATGGTTGAATTAAATATTGCCACGATCTAGAAGTTCGTTGACCCGAAAAGTTTTATATTTTGGCATGATCGACTTGGATGTTCAGGAGTTATAATGAACAACTCACATGGACATCCTTTAAAGGATGGAAAATTCTTTTGCCTAATAATTATACATGTGTTGTTTGTTTGCAATGTAAGCTAGTCATTATACATTCGACTACAAATGTAAATATTGAATCTTCAAATTTTTTGGAAAGAATTTAGAACCATTTCATCATTTTATGGTATTAATAGGTTCTTCTACTAGATGGTTCTAAGTCTGTTTACTTTCCACTAGGAATGTAGGTTTTGTTAAACTATTTGTTCAAATCATAAAGTTACGAGCTCTTCCCGATTATTTAATCAAGATCATTCTTCTCGATAATGTTGGTGAATTTAGATCACAAATGTTCGATAATTATTGTATGGCAATTGTTATTATTATTGAACATTCAATTACACATGTCCATACGCAAAATAGTTTAGCGGAGTCGTTTATTAAACGTCTACAATTTATTGCTAAACCATTACTTATGAAAACAAAACTTTAATTTTCCTGTTGGGGTCATGCCATATCATTAGTTCGTATAAGATCAACTGTCAATTATCACTATTCACCTTTGCAACTTGCTGTCAAAGTTGAGGTAATGCCTTATTACATGAATTATCTTCTGTTTGGGGTCATGTCATATTACATGAACCTAATTTTTCTCATTTATGAATTTTTGTTGTGCTGTCAAAGTCTCTATTTCATCCCCCACAACGTACTAAAATGGGTCATCAACAAATACTTGAGATTCATCATCTATCATTAGGTATCTTGAATCTTTAACGGATGATTTATTTACTGCACGTTTTGCAGATTGTCTGACGAAATAACTTTCCCAACTTTGGGAGAGAAAAAACTATATCATAGAAAATAAGGTAAAATTTCTTGGAATGAAATAACTTCATCTCACTTTGACCCCCCCTCCCCCCCCCCCCCCCACACACACACGCACACCCACACCCACCCACCCAATCAATTAACGTGAGTAAGAAGTTGAAAAAAATTATTCATTTGTAAAAAGTTGCAAATCAATTACTTAATGTATTTGTTGACATAAGAAGAGTAACAAAGTCATATATTCTAACAGAAAATATTATAACAAAATTTGATATCACTGTGGACAATCTACTTTACCAAATCAATCTCAAATACACCAAAAGCGTGATCAACCGATTGGTTCAAAAGATTATGTACCTTTAAAAAGAAAAGTACAAGAGACAAATCAACCAAAAATTTCAGAAGAAATAACATTAAAGAAGATTGATCAATCAAATAAAGAAAATATAATTCCTGAATAATCACAAGTGTCCGAAAATAATGAGATTTCAATAAATTATATGTTTTCTCATAAATTATGGAAATGAAATAATATTGTTGTAGACAATATTTTCGCCTTTAACATGACTTTTGATATTATGCAAAATGAGAATCATGAACCATAGTCTGTTAAATACGTAATTATAGAAATGAGTTGCTAAAATGAAAATAAGTCATACAGATGAAATTAAATTCCTTAGATAAACGAAAAGTGTTTGGACTTATAGTTTGAACACTTGAAAATGTAATCTCTATAGGATACAAATTGATTTTTGTACGAAAGAAAAATGAAAATAATGAAAGTACAAGATCCAAAGTCCAACTCATAGCTCAAATCTTTTTATAAAAACCAATAATTGATTATGAGGAAACATATCTCTTATAATGGATACCATCACATTTAGATTCTGAATTAGTTTGATCGTATCACAAAAGTTAGATATGCGTCTTATGGATGTTGTAACTGACTATTTGTATAGTTCATTTGATAGTGACACACACACACACACACACACACACACACACACACACACACACACACACACATATATATATATGAAAGTCCCTGAAGGACTTAGAGTGTCGGAACAAATGATACGTGCTCGAGAACCATGTCTCAATTAAATTGCAAAAATCATTATATGGATTGAAACAATCCACACGCATATGGTATACTTTCTTTAACGAATATTTATTGAAGAAATGTAATAAAAATGACGATACATGCCCATGTGTTTTCATAACGAAAACAAATATTGGATTTACAATTGTAGCAGTTTATGTTGATGATTTAAATTTAATTGGAATTCCTGGAGAGCTCAACAAAACTGCGGATTATTTGAAAAATGAATTTGAAATGAATGATTTATGAAATACCAAATTTTGTCTCGAGTTACTAATTGAACATTTTTCAGAAAGATTATTTATTCATCAATCTATATAAATAGAAAAAGCCTTAAAACATTTTTTTATATGAATAATGCACATTCATTGGCTCACACATTGTTGTTCGATCACTTAATGTATCACTTAATGTGAGAAAAGATCAATTTCATCTATTTTAAGATGGAGAAAATGTTCTTGATCCTAAAACATCACAACTTAGTGTAATTGAAGTATTAACTTATATTGCAAACTGTACCCAACCTGACATAACTTTTTTTATAAATCTTCTTACAAATTAATATAACTCTAAACCAACTCAAAAACGATGAAATTGTGTTAAACATAGTTTTCATTATCTAAAAGGTACTATTATTTGAAATTATCTTATTCTCAAAAGTTGGATTTGCTTTAGTGTGATATATAGATGCATGTTATTTCTCTGATCCTTAAAAACTAAATTACGAAAAAAGATATGTGTTTATACATGGAGGAACAACTATATCCTGAGACATGTGAAGCAATTCTGGACAACAACATCATAAAATCATTCTGAAATTATTGCAATCAATGAAGCATATCGAGAATGTGTATGGTTGATGAACATGATCCATCATATCCAAGTATCATGCGGATTAATTTCAACAAAAGATAGTCCAACAATTTTGTATGAAAACAATGCAGCTTGTATTGCACAATTCAAAAGAATATTAAAGATGACTGGATGAAACATATTTTTTCAAAACTCTTTTATACGCATGAGTTTCAGAATAATGACGACATCGATTTTCAACAAATTCGCCCAAGTGACAATATAACTGATTTATTCATAAAGAACTTCCGACCTCTACATTCAAAAAATTAGTTTACGAGATTGGAATGCGTCGACTCAAAGAATTTTAGTTATCAACATCAAAGGGAGTAATTGTACTATTTTTCATTCGTCTAGGTTTTATCTCACTAGGTTTTCCTATTAAGGTTTTGATGAGGCTACATTTATTTTTAATACTCTAAAATAACTGCACTTTTTTTCCTGCGTTTGATTTTTTTGTTTCATTGAATTTTTATCAAATAAGATTTTAACAAGGTAAATATTTTGTGATGCGTCATTCAAGTGATAGTGTTGTAAATTGTAAATGACAATTGTATCCTCATAGTCCTAGAAATTATTACCATCGTATCTCTAATCATTTCCTATAAATATGAGGCTTTGATTAACACACACAAATTTATTGACTTTTATTTTATTTTACCTTTTTCTCTCTTTTCATAACAAAATTGATATAATTCAAAACGTAATAAAATTTGTTAGTAATAAACCGAAACAAATTATTGATCAAAGGCATTGATTGTCACGTCACGATTGGTTAAAATACCTTAAAGATCATTAAATAATTTGAAAGTTGAAACATTTGCAAGCAGAAAATATATACATAAGCCTTAATATAAGATTTAAGTATTCCATGTCCCAATCAAATATTTAACATACGAATACTAATTTATTACATGTGGTGGGGAAATGATAGTTAATCCCTAATGCCAAATTTTATTAGGCTACTGAAAAAATGAAGCGTAAGCCAAATATAACATAACTAAACACGGCCAGGCAAAAGAGATGAAGGGACTGCTGTTGATGAGGCGCGCCGCATCTGTTGCTCCACTAGTTTGACCACCGTTGCGGGTTAACGTACCTCCACCACCACTTCCAGTGCGGCTGCCTCCACTACTGCCACCACCACCCCTTGCTCCACCACCGCTGATGCCGCCACCTCCACCCCTTCCTCCACCACCACTACTGCCTCCTCCTCCACCGCCTGGAGCAACTGCAGAACTGATGATGAGGCAGATGATTGAAAGGACAAGAACATGTTTTAAGTGCTGCATATCTATTGTTTCTATTCAATAAGACGAAGATTGTTAGAATATCTCCATATGGTCTATTAATTAATTTGGACGGCAGGGCGGCTTATACGTTTGTTTTTTTCTATTTTCTTTTTCCCGACAAGCTTAGACGTGTACACAAGCACACACTCCAAATAATAAAATATTAAATTGCTTTCAATGAAAAAAAAAAAATATATATATATATATATACTAGGTGCAAGCAACGTGCAATGCACGTTTGCTTAGTTTATATTTAATAGTTTTGTTTAAGAATTAATTTGTTGTTAATAAAGATGTAATTTTTTTGGTTAATTAAATAATTAATGATGTAATGTTTATATAATTGATAAATAATTAAATAAAGTGCTTCTTTCTGTCGTCTCCAACCCAAAATCACAAACATAAAACTCAAAGTTCATATGATGCACAATGATATTATACTATATTCTAAAAACAAATAACAAGAAAAAGATGCCCCAAATGGAAATACATTTTGAACATCCAATGACATTAACATCTATCAGGCAAACTTCAGTTAGCTTTGTATTCTTATTTTTGTGTCTACATGTCAAAAAAGTCACAATCATTATTTATTTCACCTCACTTACATTGAGGAAGTACTTCTCTCTGAGTTTTTCACCTCCAAATACACATATGAAGTCGGTACAGCTTACCATAGAACTATAGTCTACAGAGGGTATGTGGGATCGCGAGGTGTAATCTTCGTTCTTAGTAAGCCCATCTATTACATTGTGCTCGAGATGGAAGAATCTGAGGTGGGCGGGAACTGCAAATGAGAAATTGGAGAAATAGGCTATTTCCTTCCTCTTTGCCCTATTTTGAAACGACTTCTATCTCTTTTCTCTCGAACCGGGCTATTTTTTTATTTTCTGTAAGGCTTCTGTGAAACAGTAGCCTGTAAGTCCAGCATTTCTCATGAATTGATTGCTGGATTTGAATGGATTAAATTGAATGTCTCCATATATTGCATGTGCGAGAGAAAAAGATGATTATTGCGCCCATGATTAATCCAACTAAGATGATGGGCAAGCACAGCCGGCCCAACCCCCGGCCACTACGATTTCTTGGGGGCTCGGCTATGAAAAGGTGGGAAGAGCTTCTCCATTAAGGTTTTTCCAGTGTTTTGAAAACTGACCCGGTCATCAACCTGAAAAAATGTGAAGGGTCAAGGGTCAAGGATCAAAAGGTTCAACCGGAGTTGAATCAGATGCAATAAATACATAAAAAAATAAAAAAATAATATATATATTTTAAAATTTTCATATTAATAATTCAAAGTAAATATATTTTTACTAATTAGATTCATTATCCTACAATTAGTCTCAATACTAAAAATTAAAAATCAATATGTTAAAATAGTTTACTTTGTTAAATTAAAATAATTTAAACTTATAGAAAATGATAGCTAACATTAATATATTAATAATTAAGTGTAATTTAAGTTAAATTTGAAAATTAAATAAATGAAAGAATGAAGGTGAATATTACAATTTAATTAGTTGTTATTAAAAATCGAATTAGCCAAACATACATTTGAAAATGATTTTGATGGATATGTTAACATTTTTTGGTTATATATCACTATCCCACATTGGAAGTTTATAAAACTATTAGAGTTAAGAGCATGTATAAAAGGCACAATCCCACATTGGAAGTTTATGAAACATTTAGAGAGAAGTGCATCTATAAAATGAGTATGAGATCCATTACTTCTCCATGGGCTTTAGAATTCTAAATAAATTTTGAAGCCCATTTATGAAGTTAAAAATTTTTAAACCAAAAAAAAAAAAAAAAAAATCGGGACCGGTTTGACGGGTTTTAAACCGGTTTTGAAAATAATAAAAAATCGAACAAGATTTGGCCCGATTTTGGGCCCCGTTCCCAATTTTTCCGGTCAAACCGGCCGGGCCGGTCCGGGTTTGACAACATTGGGTTTTTCAGTCATGGAAGATTAAAGGTTTTTTTTCGATTTTTGGGAGTTGAGGAGGCGGGGAATTCTTGTGTAAATTTGATATGTTAAGGTCTTTGGCTGCAATTTAAGGATTAGGGTTAAATTTTAAGTTTTAGTCCCTAAGGTTTTAAATAAATTCAAGTTGGACCCTAAAGTTATAGGTTTTCCATTAAAACAAGAAATTCCGTTAGTTTTTCCGTTAAAACAAGAAATTCCGTTAGTTTTTCCATTAAACCAAGAAATTCTGTTTCATAGCCACTTTTTATATATGGAAAGATATAGAAAAAAACAAACGTATAAGCAGGGGCGGAGGGGAGTGGGGGCCTGGTGGGGGCCAGACCCCCACACCAAAAAAAAAAAAAATTTAAATTTTTTTTTTTTTTGTAATTATAACCTTCAACGCATTTTTCACATAGAAAACATTGAAATTTGGATATGGCTATTTCTAGAAGAATTGTAGCCCTTCGAGTTATATTGCCAACGAAATTTGAATCATCGCAATCGGATATCGATAGAGAAAGTTATGATGAAAATACTGACGACTGCTCAACCCTTGCTCGACTTTCGCTAGAGGCTCGCTCGAACGACCAATGCAGTAACTTTTTGCCCCAGTTTCGCCGACATGATTGATGATCATGTAATTATACAACGTTATCAAAGTATGATTTTGCTAAATTAAAGATTGGTACTTTCTTTTATACGTTTTTTGATTTTTTTGTTAATAACGTATATAAAAAAAATTTTCGAGGGCGCTGCCCCCGAACCCCTGTGGGCCCCACCCCTACACCTCTACCTCTAGGCCCCCTACTTTCGAGGTCTAGCTCCGCCCCTGCGTATAAGCCGCCCTGCCGTCCAAATTAAATAGATATATCCTGATGTCCATGACCGGAAAGCTTAACATCGAGTTATTATTAGTCACAGATAAGAGAAAAAAAAAATTTGATCGAGTTGGAAAAATACAAGGGATCATGAGCACGAACAAGGCTTTCGGACTCACATAATACTTTTATGTGCAAAATATTTTATTATATAAATGTGTGGTTAAAAATAAATACGACTGATGTGGGTAATTCCCGACCATGAGACCCGACGAGCTCACTTGACACCCTGAGACTCCCGACCACCTGACGACTCACATAATACCAAAGAACAATGAAATATCCTCGGAAACGTCCTCGGGACCCTGGGGCTTACCCCTAGCATGACCCCATCTTCACATTACAAGTCGTCGGGGATCTGATGCTCGGCTTCCCAACCTTGAACACCCCAATGTCCCGGTCGGCCAGACGTTGGTAGTCCCCACATAAAAGGAATCCTAGATTATGAAGGATTATTCTCTTGAGCAAACACATCCATTAAGGTAAGTTGGGACTCCTATCTATGATCCATCGCTTATCCACACTATCGCCCCTAAAATTAAGGAGATGAATCCTAATCGAACTACACTACCTACCCCTATAAATATGGCTCTCTCATTCATTACCCAGGTATGCTTTACACATATTTTCAGCATATATTTACTCTCTCTGACTTAAGCATCGGAGGGGCGACGAGGCCAACCCTCGACGCCTTTGTTTTAGGTACCGGAAGATCTCGTTCGTGCTCATTCTTGGTCGTCAAGCTCGGGAAGTCAACAGGTACGATTTTTGGCAGCATCATTTGGCGCCGTCTGTGGGAAACGCTACCAAAAGTCATGGTGAATACACGTTCAGGTCTTCCTCTCGCAAGCTCAACCGCCCCAGACCAATTGCCCACGGCAGATCCTCAAGTCCTTTAGGAAGGAGCCCCAGGGGGGTCAGATCCCCCACAGGCAGTGGTTACTACTGGAGCTTTCGAGGCGCTGCGTCAACAAGTTGCGACCTTGACCCAGCTACTCAGCCAAGGAGACATCCCCCAAGCTTCAGCACCAGCGCACACGCAAATACCGACGTCGGAAGGAGGTGTCGTGGCCGGTGCTCGAGCTCGGGACATTCGTGATGCCCACGACAATGGTGGGTCTGGGGCCTCGGGCGTACCCCCACATGCCTCGGCCTCGAGATTGGTCACCATGGACTCGGGTGAACTCGCACGGATCATACAAGATGGAATTACGGCGGGACTACGCCAGAATGCCAAGGGAATGGCGGGGTTCACCCCTAACACTCCATTCACGCCAGAGGTTCTTTCATACCCGCTCCCGGACAGGTTCAAATTCCCCCGCATTAAGGAGTACGATGGGACAACCGACCCCATCAACCATCTGAATATCTACACAGACGTCATGAATTTACAGGTTGCACCGGATCAAGTAATGTGCAAGGCCTTCCCTCAAACGTTAACCAATGCTGCTAGAGATTGGTTCGCAACGTTGGAGCCAAACTCCATATCGTCATTCTCTGACCTTGCCGAAAAGTTTTCTGCATTCTTTGCCAGCAGCAAGCGCATCAGGAAAACATCGGCCACCCTCATGCAGCTCCGCCAAGGGCCTAACGAGACCTTGCGCAGCTTCATGACGAGATTTAACAAGGAAAGACTACAGATACCCGACCTCCATATCACAGCTGCTGTTTCGGCCCTAACATATGCCGTAAGGTGTGAGGCCTTTAGGATGTCTTTATCTAAGACACCCCCGAGGTCGGTAACGGAGCTCCTAATCGGAGGTGAGAAATACATCAACATGGAGGAGGCTATGAAGACCACCCCGAGCTCTGAGAAATCCCAATTTAAGAGGCCACACGAGCCCAGTGCGCGACAGGATCATGCTCGGGCAAAGCCAAGGCAGGAAGGACCACCTAGGCCATTTACCCGTCTGAACACATCTAAGTCCAATATACTGATGGAGATCAGAGACATGAAAGACCTTACATGGCCCCCCAGGTTGCGATCTCCCCCAGAGGCAAGAGACAAGAGCAAGTACTGTGACTTTCACAGAGATCATGGGCACACCACAGAAGAATGTATAATGTTACAGCGGGAGATCGAGGCATTGATCAAGAGGGGGTATCTGAGGACATACGTCGGAAACGATAAACGTCCGAGAAATGATTATAACAAAGGCAGGGCGTCGAGCTCAGGAGGAGATAACAAACCCACTGCGGGAACGATCAACATCATAGTTGGAGGAATAGCGTCGGGGGGAGACTCAAACAATAGAAGAAAGCAATATGCTCGGCAGAATGGACGAGCCCAGGAGACGGTTCCTTCCAAAGTTGAAGACATCACCTTCGGAGCAGAGGACTTAGAAGGCATAACATTTCCTCATGACGATGCTTTAGTCATATCTGCCATAATAGCCAATTTTGAAGTCAAGAGGATACTCGTAGACAATGGAAGTGCCGCCAATGTATTGTCCCAAGAAGCCTTCAGGAAGATGGGAATTTCTGCCAACCAACTCAAGATGGTCAAGACCCCGCTACAAGGATTTGGGGGTGGAACAATCATTCCGGAAGGAATTGTTGACCTTCCGCTGACTTTGGGCATGGGCCAGAAACAGGTGACTGAGATGACGCCTTTCCATGTAGCACAGACCTCCGTACCATACAACGCTATATTGGGAAGACCATTACTCAACAGAATCAGGGCCATTGTATCCACTTTCCACCTTGCTATGAAATTCCCAACGAGTCACGGCATAGGGGTTGTACGTGGTGACCAAGCAGCAGCAAGGGTTGAGCACCGACGTCATGCAACTGACAACCCCTGAGCTCGAGCTCGAGCATCACGATAGACTTGCCCCGGTAGAAGAGTTGGTGGAGATCGAGCTCAAGCATGGTAAGAAGGTCACCATTGGTCGGGATATTGATGACGCTCTCAGGGACGAACTCATCAGGTGCTTGTCCCGCAACATTGACGTATTCGCTTGGAAGGTTGAGGACATGCCCGGGATAGACCCCGAAGTCGTGGTCCATAGACTCAATGTGAGGTCTGACGCAAAGCCGGTAAAGCAGAGGAAGAGGCAATTTGCGCCGGAAAGACGGGAGGTGATACGTGAGGAAATTAACAAACTCGCCAATGCTCAATTCATTAGAGAGGTCCAATATCCTGACTGGCTTGCCAACGTCGTCCTTGTCAAGAAAGCCAATGGTAAGTGGAGAGTATGTATTGATTTCACAGATCTCAACAAGGCGTGCCCAAAAGACAGCTATCCTCTACCTCGGATCGACAATTTGGTGGACAACACCTCAGGTCACAAGTTGTATAGCTTTCTTGATGCCTTCTTAGGATACCACCAGATTCTCATGGCTGAGGAAGATCAAGAGAAGACGTCATTCATAGCCGACTCCGACATCTACTGCTACAAGGTCATGCCATTCGGTTTGAAGAATGCAGGGGCGACGTACCAGAGGCTCATCAACAAAGTCTTCGCTGATCTAATTGGGAAGAATATTGAGGCTTACGTTGATGACATGGTAGTCAAAAGTAAGCACGAGAATGAGCATATTGCCGACCTAGAAGAGGTGTTCTCTACTCTCCGAAAATACAAGATGAAGTTCAACCCTACCAAGTGCGCCTTTGGGTGGCGTCAGGGAAATTCCTGGGCTTCATGATCACTCACAGAGGAATTGAGGCCAATCCAGACAAGATACGGGCTTTAATATCTATGGAACCACCCAGGAATAGGAAGGATGTCCAAAAATTAACAGGTCGGTTGCGGCTTTAAACAGGTTCATGTCTAGGGCAGCTGACAGGTGTTTTCCATTCTTCAAAGCATTAAGAGGGAATCAGAGCTTCAATTGGAACGAGGATTGCGAAAGAGCTTTCCAGGAACTCAAACAAGCACTGGCTACTCCTCCGGTGCTCACGAAACCCGAACCTGGGGACACTTTGTACTTATACATGGCAGTATCCCAGAATGCAGTAAGCGGAGTGCTGGTGAAAGAGGTGAATAAGGCTCAACAACCCATCTACTATGTAAGCAAAGTGTTGTCGGACGCGGAAACAAGGTATACATTGGCTGAGCAGCTTGCCCTGGCACTGATTGTGGCAGCTCGGAAGCTACGTCAATATTTTCAGGCGCACCCTATTGTTGTGTTTACCAACCAGCCACTCAAGCAGATACTCCAAAAGCCAGACGTTTCGGGAAGACTGTTGAAATGGGCAATTGAACTCGGTGAATTTGATATAGAATTCAAACCCCGGGCCTCCATTAAGGGACAAGTCCTAGCAGATTTCATCACAGAGCTCACTCCTAGGCCTCGGGGGCCAGAGGGTTGCCCGACCATCACCGAAGACGTATGGGAAATATTCATTGATGGAGCTTCCAACTCCTTGGGCTCGGGTGCAGGCGTCATCATCAGCAGCCCTGACAAGCTGACCGAAATTCAATGTGCTCTTAGGTTCGAATTCGAGGCTACCAACAATGAAGCAGAATATGAAGCCGTGGTCATTGCTCTTGAACTTGCATGCAAATTGGGGATCGAGCATGTCATGTTGTTTAGCGATTCACAACTCGTGGTAGGAAAGATCGAAGGAACGTTTGAGAGGAATGATGAGAAGATAAGCCTGTACTGTTTGAAGGTTCATGATCTACAAAGAAAATTTAAGAGTTGTCAGATTTTGAAGATTGCCCGGGCCGACAATGGAAAGGCGGATGCGTTGTCAAAACTTATGTTCATGGGAGTGGATGGTCTTGACAGAACAGTCCACATCAGAACAGTGACGGAACCTAGCATCAGCCAAGGACTAGTAGTCATGGACATCGATAATGAGCCATCGTGGATAGATCCCATAGTTGAGTTCATTACCAACGGAAACCTCCCCGATAATCCTAAAGAAGCTAGGAGCATCCGATCTAGAGCACCAAGGTACTGCATAATTCAGGGAGTCCTCTTTCGCAGAAGCTTTACGCTTCCCTACCTCAGGTGCCTCAAACCCTTCGAGTCTGCACATGCTCTAACAGAGGTCCACGAAGGAATATGTGGAAATCATCAGGGAGCAAGAGCTCTAGCCTTCAAACTCGTAAGGTATGGATACTACTGGCCGACCATGAAGAAAGACGCCTCAGAGTATGTCAGAAAGTGTGATAAGTGTCAGAGGTTTGGTAACATCATTCATGCCCCTGCGGAAGAGCTCACGCCCATACATTGTTCGACCCCTTTCGAACAGTGGGGGGTAGACATCCTCGGGCCCTTCCCTATGGCAAGAGGACAGCTGAAGTTCGTGGCCGTAGCTGTGGAATACTTCACAAAGTGGGCGGAAGCAGAGCCCCTGGCAACTATCTCAGAACCCAAGCTAAGAGTATTCATCTGGAAGTCCGTTATATGTAGATTCGGGATACCCAAAGTGCTCATAACCGATAATGGAAGACAATTTGATAATGTGCAGTTCAAGAATTTCTGCTCCAACCTTGGGATAAATCATCGTCTAACATCTGTCGCATACCCTCAGAGCAATGGCTTGGCCGAAGTCACGAACAGGATTATTTTGCAAGACCTCCGTACAAGGATTGAAGGGGCCCATGGCAACTGGCCCGACGAACTACCCTCTATACTATGGACTTACAGAACTTCACACAAGACAACCACCGGAGAAACCCCGTTCATGCTAGCCTTTGGGGTAGAGGCTACTTTACCCATTGAAGTTAACCTACCATCACTGAGGGGTATGGGGGATGAGGTCGGGGAACATACCACTGAACATCTCGACCTGTTGGAAGAGGTACGAACACAAGCTACGCTACGAGTGGCCTCCTACCAAAATAGAACGGCCAAGTACTTCAACAGCAAAGTCAGACCCCGAAGATTCAGGACTGGAGACCTTGTGCTCAGAAAGGCCGAGGCCGCAGGCCATGCCCCTGGCAAGCTCGGACCAACTTGGGAAGGGCCGTATGAAGTCATTCGACAAGTTCAGGGTGGAGCATACAGCTTGAGAGATATGTCGGGAAGACCACTCCCGAGACCTTGGAATGCCAACAACCTCAAGATCTATCACAAGTAAAAGTCATGACCTTGTCCATTTCATCATTGATATTAGTTTACTTTTAATTTTTGGCTTGCATGCCCTACGCATTTCC
Source organism: Fraxinus excelsior (assembly GCA_019097785.1). Classification (NCBI taxonomy): domain Eukaryota; kingdom Viridiplantae; phylum Streptophyta; class Magnoliopsida; order Lamiales; family Oleaceae; genus Fraxinus; species Fraxinus excelsior. The sequence continues at coordinate 35,502,120 of CM032625.1, read as the reverse complement.
TCTTAATTTGCTTAGTTTGATTTTTCATCGGGCTCGCACGCCCCGCACCCTGTTGCTTTCAATAATTCATTCATCAAGGCCTATGAGCCCTTTTCTTGTTCCAGAACATAGCAAAATATAATAAAGTAATTATAAGGAACGCCCCAACAAAAAGATGTCTTTCTGAAAGCCCTGTCACGCGCAGGCACCCTCGAGACATGCTACGGGCATGCTCTCATCAAAGCCCTGTCCCTCGAGACATGCTACGGGCATGCTCTCCTCAAAGCCCTGCGCGCCCTGTCACGCGCAGGCACCCTCGAGACATGCTACGGGCATGCTCTCATCAAAGCCCTGTCACGCGCAGGTACCCTCGAGACATGCTATGGGCATGCTCACATTAAAGATGATGACTGCACCCCGAGGTATAGGACCCGACGAGCTTTACATTCGACACAAATCCTTCGAGTCTAATCCAAATCATCGGGCTCGGGATCCGTCCTTGAACGACTGGTCGTCGAGCTTAGGGCACTAATGAAGTTCGGGTGCACACCTATGGAAAATTTAAATTAATTAAGTTCTCGAGTTTCGTTAAGCTCGGTTCGACTAGTTATCGAGTTTTTGGCTCTAAAAGCTCGGGTTCACACCCAGGCAAAATTCAAAAGATCGAGATAGAAAAACGATTCAAAGTAACTTCGGGAATTATACATAGCGAAATTATACAAAATATTGTTCGGCCCTTCTCGGGCAATACACATCGACACAAAAACAAAAAGGAAAAAGGACTACGCTAATCGACGTCGTTATTCCCGGGCTGGTCCACTGCGTCTCCGTCCTCATCCCCGGCGTCATCCTCGATCATAGTCCCATCCGAAGCCGAAAGCTCGAGGCCATTTGTAACCTCGGGCACAGGACGCCAAGTGTTTGGGTCAACATCAGGAAGGTTGGCTCGGAGGTAAGCTCGAGCCTGTTTGAAGGCATATCCGTATGACCCGAGCGCGTAGTCGCCCTTAATCTCGGCCATCTCCTCGAATTTTTTGAAATCCTCAATGGCAAGGGCTCGAGCTTCATCCAACTTGGCATCGAAGTCACGGTTTCTCTGCCCGAGCTCGAGCTTAGCATCCTCATCCTCATCCTTGACGACCCCGAGCTCATCTCGAGTCCTTTTTAGTTCTTCCTCGAGGATAGCCATCCTTTGGTCTTTGGCCCGACAACTTTCCTCGAGATCAGCGATTTTCTTCTCCCGGCGCTCCACGGCTACAACGAGGTCGGCTGTCTTCTGGGAGTCATCCATTCCCTTCAGCGCCAAACCTCGGGCAATGCTCAACGTCTAGCAAAAGGTCGATGATTAGTTAAAAGAATGAAGAACGAGCTCGAGAATAAAAGAAGTAAAATTATTACCTTCACGGTCATCGACTCCAGAGTCTCGATCCCGGCGACAGCCTCGACGTCTGTCCGGTACCTACCCACAATGCTCGGGATTAGCGTGCATCTTCTGTAATCCTCGAGCATCGAGCCAGTGGGAGGCACGATCTCATCTTCGAGATCAACGACCTCGGGAGTGCCCCTGGGGACCGAAGGTCCTTTTCCAACTGTCGGCTGAGGAGGCGGCGATGATCTCGGGGTTTGCTCTCGTCGGGCTGAAGGTTCTCCGGGGCCCCTCACAGCAATGGTAGGAACTTGTTCTCGGGGCCTCTTCTTCCCCTTCTTCAACCCCGAAACCCGGGCTTGATGACCCTGGGGTTTCCTCGAAGCTGCAGCATTAAGGGCAGCTGGGTCAAAAGTCATCTCGAGCTCTGCAAAACGAAACCAAAATAAAACCAAGTCAATTCCCCGACGACACAATCAGTAAAAAGTTGAAATAGATGGTCGGGACACCCTACCCTCGACGCCTTTCACATTGGCTAGGTCGAGGATATCATCACCGATGAGGTGGTCCAAATCATAGGCTAAAGGCTCGAGGTCTTCCAACATCTGCCTATCCCTCCCGAGCACCTCAAAATACGCTTGGCCCTCGTTAAACTGAGCAGTATCAGGAACCACGAGCCTCGGGCTAAAAGAGTGGTCGGGATTCTGAGGACACATAAAAAAATACCTCGCCTTCCATCCCTTAAGGGAGCTCGGCATCTTCGGGATCCTAAACCTACCCCGGGTCGATAAATAAACAAAACAGTTGAAACCAGGAAGAAACTTAAGCTCGAAAACCATCCTCAGGAGATCGAGCCTCGGAACTATGGAGAGGGAGCGACAGGCTATGAAAAAATATGTTATCATCCTCCACCCGTTTGGCACGAGCTGCCCGGGGCACATCTCATGCTCGACCAGGAACTCGACCAAGAAAGGATGAAGGGGCCACCTCATCCCCCCTTTTAAACTATCTTTGAAAACCACTATCTCCCCATCCCGAACACTCGACACTCTATCCTCGGGTCCGGGGGCCCTAACGTCGCACGAAGGCATTAACCCATACTCCCTCGGGATTTTGATAACCTCGTGCTCTTTATATCGGGAGCTAATGTCGGGAAAACCTATGGGTGGCCGACTACTTAAAGGAACGGCCACGGGAACTATAGAGTGTACATCATCGGGGGTCGAGCTCGATCGCGAGGATCCACTAGACATTTTCTTAATATAAATAAAAACTTAAAGAGTCTACAAGTCACGAGGCCTTACCTTAAGACTAAAACCCGAGGTGTTCCGAGGTATCTTGTGAGAGTGAAAAGTGTCAAATGATGTGGGGCAGGGACGTATTTATAAGGAGAGAGAGAAGCTGAAAAGCCTCTTAATCTCCATCGTCCATCTTTGGACACGTGGCAAGCATCTAAACAAAGAAGCCTCGGCTCGAAAATCGAGGAAATTATTTTACATTTATGTGCAAAATATTTTATTATATAAATGTGTGGTTAAAAATAAATACGACTGATGTGGGTAATTCCCGACCATGAGACCCGACGAGCTCACTTGACACCCTGAGACTCCCGACCACCTGACGACTCACATAATACCAAAGAACAATGAAATATCCTCGGGAACGTCCTCGGGACCCTGGGGCTTACCCCTAGCATGACCCCATCTTCACATTACAAGTCGTCGGGGATCTGATGCTCGGCTTCCCAACCTTGAACACCCCAATGTCCCGGTCGGCCAGACGTTGGTAGTCCCCGCATGAAAGGAATCCTAGATTATGAAGGATTATTCTCTTGAGCAAACACATCCATTAAGGTAAGTTGGGACTCCTATCTATGATCCATCGCTTATCCACACTATTGTCCCTAAAATTAAGGAGATGAATCCTAATCGAACTACACTACCTACCCCTATAAATATGGCTCTCTCATTCATTACCCAGGTATGCTTTACACATATTTTCAGCATATATTTACTCTCTCTGACTTAAGCATCAGAGGGGCGACGAGGCCAACCCTCGACGCCTTTGTTTTATGTACCGGAAGATCTCGTTCGTGCTCATTCTCGGTCGTCAAGCTCGGGAAGTCAACAGGTACGATTTTTGGCAGCATCAACGACAGTTAAAGAACTTTGTTTTATATGGAGGGAGGTAACCAATCATTCAGGAAACATGTAGCATCGCATAATAATAAAGCGTCGACATGGGTCCTACTTTTGGGGCCTAAAGCTGTTGATGTAACAAGTTCTTGTCGTACTCTAATCATCTCGCACAACATCAATTCATGTGGCCATTGGGAACTTCACGACTAGGTTAAGGGTAGACACGACAACTCCCACTCCATTGAGGACAAACTTACCAAGGATGGAGTTGTAGGCCATTGAGGCATTCAACCATACATGTTATGTGTTTGGGGTGGTGTTAAATGTTACAAAGAGATCAATGATTCTCTCTAGTATGACCATTGTTACACCTCGTCTTCGAGGTTCTAAGTCAATGTGCCACGTAGCAATCCACAAGAACAAAAAGTTAACAGAAAGGTCAATAGAGATCCAAGTAGTCAAAATATAGCGAGTTGTGTAGATCATCGAGGTACTGCCTCACCCAACAAAACTCTGCACTAAAAGTTTTAAGGAAAGCGATACCTGCAGAAATTGTTGGAGCAGTTGATGTGTTGGATTACATTAAGAGAATGAACTGTTGTTTTGCAAATATTTAGATATGTTATAGAGTATTATTGACTATTCATGTTACAGTTGCCTCTACTGAAAGAAGTTTTTCAAAGTTGAAGTTGATCAAGTCTTATCTTCGATCAACCATGTCACAAGAACGACTGAATGTATTAGCTATGATTTCCATTGAAAAAAATATGTTGGAAAAACTTGATTTTAGTAGTTTGATTACTGATTTTACAACTCAAAATGTGAGAATGTTAAATCTTGTGCTAGCCTAGTATCTCGGGTTGTGAGAAAAGTTTTAATGCTTGTCTTGAGGAAATTAAAAGCATAATTTTGATCGTTTGTTTGGCATTTTTTGACCCTTTTTGGGTGAGCTAGGACCCACCTCATAGATAGATGGTCAACAATTTCAACTGCAAGTGGGTTTGCAACAATCATAAAATTAATGAAAATTTCCTCAAGACAAGGCCTTAGTATGCTATTCTATTTTTTGAATTATATAAAGTTTTCTTTTTAATATAAAAGTATTAATTATTTAAATATTTAAATTATACTGTACTTGTGAAAAAATAATTATGTTGAAGGATCTTATAATTATTTTTTTTTGCCGGGCTCGGCTCGGGCCCAAAAAAGCTCGGGCTCGGCTCGGTCCAAAAAGTTTTAGTGCTTGTCTGGAGGAAATTAAAAGCATAATTTTGACCGTTTGTTTGACATTTTTTGTACCTTTTTTGGGTGAGCTGGGACCCACATCAAAGATAGATGGTCAACAATTTCAACTGCAAGTAGGTTTGCAACAATCATAAAATAAATGGAAATATCCTCCGGACAAGGCCTTAGTATGCTACTCTATCTTTTGAATTATATAAAGTATTCTTTTTAATATAAAAGTGTTAATTATTTAAATATTTAAATTTTCTTGCACTTGTGAAAAAAAGATTATTTTGAAGGATCTTATAATAATTAGTCGTCTAGGACCTCTTAAATCTTAAGGTCGGCCATGAGAACGATAAACCCCGAGGGAAAGCCACATTGGGTCTGAGTCATTGAGGTGAAGTGGGACAAACCCATTGATCGATGACGAGATCGAGGCCCTTGACCCCCGAGCCATAGGTGTCCACATGAGGGATCATAATGAAATCTGAAATTGTAGTCAGGGACTCAGCCACTCATGGTGGGCGCCGCCAATAACCAATCATTTTAAAATTCGTTATCCTTCAATTCCTCCGTCACTGATACATCATTCTTGTTAGAATGCATTAAAAAAATAATAATAACTTAACTTGACTTTGCTCAGTGTATCAAAAATTTTTCCAAATTAAATAAATGTCCAGGGTCTTTTAAGTTTTAACAAGTTGATATCCAATTGCTTCACTTCATTGTTAAAAATACCAAATTATTTATGATTTTTCGAAGGAAAGACCAATTTTTATTTTTATTTTTTATTGGAAACACGGTAAAACATTATTTTTAAATCAAAAAAGAGAAATGAATAACAAAAAATAACATTTTCTTCTCCAATCCTCCATCCACCCGTAGTGACTAGTGAGTCCTATTGGGCCCCCTACGCATTTCAATTAGGGGCGGAGGTGTTTCTTTCGAGTTCTCATAGTTTGAAAACGGAAACGAAAAATGAAATTGGTAAGGTTTAAGATTTTTATTCAATTTGAGGACAAAATGGTAGTGATAAATGCAAAAAGAACCAAAAATAAAAATAAAAATTTGTCAAAATTTTTTTTTTTTTTTTTTTTTGGGGGGTGGGGGGACCCCCTAGCTCTGCCCCTGATTTCAATCAATATTAAAGTGAAACTTTTTATAAGGTGAGGGTTGACATTGACATTGAGTCTAAATAGGAAATGTTGGCGACATTTACTAAAGTGTAAATAGGAAATGTGGGAGAAGGTGGGTTGCAACTTGCAAGAGAGTCTAGGTTGGACGTGGCGAGGAGCAGGAACTGAGTACTAACTTTGGGGTTTGCAATTATTTTCTATTTTCTTATTAATTTTATTAATTTTCCATAAAAAATTATTTGAATCAAAATTGTCCATTGGGGACTATATTGCTCAAAACCTGTGAGTTTAGGCCATCTCTTGCAAAAAAAAAAAAAAGGGACAAAAAATGAGGGATAATTAGCACAAAACGTTCTCATCGTTTGTACTCATTATGTAAATCTTCCATATCGATTTAAATTTGGCATTTAAACTGTCAATTCAACCTTTTTCTTTCAGATAATTTTCATCAATTCCTTTCGTCCAATATAAGTAATTGATGCAAAACGTTCTTATCATTTGCTTTCATTGTGTTAAACGTACTTATCATTTGCCTTCATTGCACAAAAATGTCCTTATCGTCTATTTTCTTCATTAAAATGTTGTAAATAATTAATTTACATTCATCTTTAAATAAACAAATAGAAAAAGATAAATAAATAATTGTAGTCAAAGTCCTAAATTTTGTAAATAGTGAAAAACGAGTTCCACTTAAAATAAATTAACATATTAACAAAAAAAAAAAAATCATCTTTCCAAAAAAAAAAAAGTATTTCCTTTTAGCTAGGCTTGAAGCAGTACAGTTAGCATTGGGGTTTGAATTGAGATCTTGAATGAACCCTCTAATGGAAGAAGAAGAAACCCAATTTTCAGACATCATTTTGTGAGGCAAAAGTAACTTGAGCAAAATTAAAATGTTAATACAGTGCCTGTGTATATACTTGTACGTGTGTGTGATATGCAACAAAAAGATAGAGACAAAAATTTGCTGAAAATAGCTAAATCTCTAAACAGGCTATTGTAATTTCACTGAAAATAAAAGATATTGGAACATGAAATTTGATTACGGGGAAAATAGCTAGCTTTTTGGATGGTGCCATAGTGGGATGGAGAGAATAGGTGCCGGCCGATGGCACAGTGCAGAATTGGATATGGACCATTTAAAAAAAAAAAAAAAAAATCATTTCTTGCATTTTTTATTATCTTTTAATTCTCTTTTTTAATTATTTTGATAGTGGTAGAAGGTAGATGATGAGGCTAGGGGTAGGGTAGGTGAGGTGAGGTTAATTGGGAAGATGAAATATTTTTCTTTTGTTAGTATTTTTTTTTCCATTGTTTGTATTATTATTATTTTTTTAAAATACAAATTCTAGCCGCAATTATTTATTAATTTTATATTAATTTATTTGAAGATTAAAATTAGCGATTTTATAATGCTTTAATGAAAAAAAAGATAGTAATAACCTTTTGCGCAATAAAGGTAAACGATATGGACGTTTTACATTAATTATCGATATTTGATGGAAGGAAACGGAATTGACCAATTCCACAAGAAAAGAAAAAAAAAAAAGGTTGAAATGAGAGTGTAATTGTCACATTTGAAACTATAAGGACAATTTGTGCAAAGAAAATGAAAAACAAAAAGAAATTAATAAAATAATGTAATTGGAATAGTTCCTTTATATTGGAGTGTGTGAAGGGTCATGGTTTGTCAATTCCTCATTCTTAACTGACCGACCAAAAAGGCATGTTGCAGCAAATGGGTTGATTCATTTTTCTTACAACGCGCTAATAAAATCTGGATTCTCGAATTACAATAAGTACAAAGACGAAGACGTTTTGTGCTAATTACCCAAAACAAGGTCATGGACCAATCTGTTTCATCATGATGAAAAGGTCGAAAACTCAATATTAATTTATCTAAATTGAAAATTAAGGTTTAGTTCCATGAGAAAGTAAATAACATATTTTCAATTGTTGTCATATGACTCCTTTGATTTGTGTTTCAATTTTAAGTTATGAATTCATTTTCATTTTTCTGTTTTTTAATGTTTGTTTTAAGATTACTAGAAAGACATTTGGTTTGTCATTACAAGAAACTGTTTTTCAAAATAGAAAACACGTTTTGTTTTGAAAAATTATTTTATAACATTTTATTCCATAAACTTTGATTAGTATATTATAAAGTAATATATATACATTTTAAAGTTGGTAAATCATATAATATTAGTAGTATATTGAGTTGGCAAAAATAAAAATTATTGAACTGGACCAAGAATTTTATTCATGTTCATTTAAAGAATTTTTATTAAAAATATCATGAACTATTTTTATTTTTTTAATAATTTTTAAAACATTATGTAATTAAAATTTTATTAAAACTTTTCATTTTAATGTTTTGAATCATTTCGATTTTTAAGTTACAATTTTAATCTTGTTTTCGATAATGCATTTTCGAAAATATTAGACGACCCAAAAATCTTTAGATGAAACTAGCAAATCAAACACACATGATTTTCGATTTCTCTCGTAAATCAGGGGTTAAGTGAGATTACCTATTATTATAATCGTTTGTAGCAAAGATGTTTTGACTATATGTTAGTCAATTTTTTTTATTTTTTTTTAGAAAGGTGAGTAATACAACAATCATCGTCGTCTGTACCACATTCCGACTTATTAGACTAATAATCAAAGTGCAAAGAGAGACGTATAATTCCTGTCCATCCAGAATAACGATTTTCACATTTCACTAATCATACATAAGATAATCGTAATTAACAATGATTCCATTAAAACTTTTGTATTTTTGAACAAATAACGTATAAATTAAATAGGTGTGGAAACTGATAAGTGATAATTAATCACTAAAACCTACTTTAATAATGCAACCCAAGAAGTAAAGCATAAACTAAGTACGCCATACTTAAACACGACCATGCTACATGGTTAGATGTGGTGCTGTTCCTGGTGCGGCCACTTGGATTGCCATTGAGTAGTGGACGCGGCACAGTTGTTCCACTGCCACTGCTTTGACCAATGCCGCCACCCCTTGCTCCACCGCCTCCACGAGCAACTGCAGAGGTGAGGAGGAGGCAGATTATCGAAAGCACAAGAACATATTTTACGGTGTGCTGCATCTTATCAATGTCTACTAAAAAGCTCACAAGAATTCAATTTTCCTTTTTATATGAGAATAAATTGAATGTTGAAACTCTTCCTTCTATTGGTCTACCCTTAGTTCTCTGATTCATAGATTATATATATACAGCAGTAGCACACGACAACGCGCTGCAGTGGAAAATTCCGAGAAGTATTGGTTGAAAATCAAAATTGGCGTGTATCATAATTATTTTGGTAATTTCCGTTCATTTTCACCACAACTCCACAACTCTCTAACAATATATTAATAAGGGATAAGTGCACATGTGCCTCTAAATCTTTCAAAACATTGCAAACTTTCTCCTGACATTTTATTTGTTGCAACTATCACTTCAAACCTTTCAAAACAACGTTGCAGCTGAAACCCAAATAGATGAATTCCGTTCAAATCGCCTTTAGTTGACCATTTTTTTTTAAACTTTGAGTAGTGGTGGAAATGGGCCGAGCCGGCTACCCGCACGAGCTCGGCTCGTTGGTTTCGGGGGCGAGCTCAACTCGTGTCCGAGCTCGCCCCTCACGAGCAGCTCAGCTCGCCAGCTCGTTTTTTTCAAACTACTATTAGTCTACTACTAAACCTAATACACACACACACACACACACTTCATTAAAAAATATATATATATATTTTTCAAAACTTTCTTATTTTTTAAAATAAACTAAAAAAGATAAACACTCCTTCTTTATTCGGGTTTAGGACCGGCCACTTTAATTTCAAGTAGGCGGCGTTAAAAATTGTACACGAACAACTTGTTACGTGTGCAATTTTTTTAAAAAAACTATAAAGATAATGAAAATTAAATTTTGTGATGAATAAAGTGAAATTAAATATCACTTAGTTGGTTACATGCAATTTCGACATATTTATCTTGAATTCGATAATTAGCGTCTTCCCAGTCCTTCACGCATATTAACGATTCCAAAATATTTTTTTTAGTCGACTCCTGGCCTCAGAGATAACCCTCTTCCATGCACTAAAAGCAAACTCCGAATTTGCAGTACTAACAGGAGGTGTTAGTAGATCTTTTGCAATTGCAGAAACTATTGGTCATCGATGTTCATAATTTTACCAGAATTCAATTACCTCTTTTGGACTTTTCTTAACTTCTTTATTACTGGACAAAGTATGACGAAAGTAATCAATTAATTTAGATGGCAACGCATTTGGCAACACATGCAGTGGAAGACAAACTACTACTACTACTAGAGGAATCACATGCATATGTAGTTGAATTATATCTATATGTGTTCATACTTTCGAATAAATTTAAAATTTCAGTATCGTCATCTGTTATATTAGTGAGAGGAGTAGATGTATGTACATGAGTAATATGTGTACCCATTCGTGAAACATATAACGTTTGTTCCAAATTCCTATAAGTAATAGGTACATTAAAAGTTAAAGCATTTAAAATTTGATCAATTATAAATTTAGTACTTAATAAATTATATCGGGGTCCATGACGCATGTTAAAGGAAATAACATAAGTAAATCTTCCCAATATTTTCTAAATTTTAATTCCATAGAATACATAACCACTTGAAAATTGGGATCATTTCGAAATTTCTTAAAAACCCTATCAATTATATAAAGACGTTCATGACCCATACAACTAGTGGGATAATAAACACCATACAATATATTTGTAGACTCATAAAAACATATAATAAAAATTTTAATTTTAAAAACTATATTCCAATCGGATTCATTCAAGATAGTATCGCCTTCGTCTCTAACGTGCCTATTGTTATAAAATTCAGTAATTAAATGTTCAAAACCTTCACGTGATTTTAATAATAAGTAAGTTGAGTTCCATCTATGACCTACATCAGTAATAAAGGTTTTTGTATTTGTCATCCCAGCTTCTTTACAAAAGTCTTCAAATGCTTGTTTTCTACTAGGTGTAATCGTGAAATATATAAGTGCATTCCTAATTCGGTCAATTTCATCCTTAACGTGCTTTAAATTGTTTTGTACTATTAAATTAAAAATATGGCATACACATCAAATATGAAATAAATAACCACCAAAATCGAGTTGAAGTACTCTATGCAATTTATCGATACAACCTTATTTACACTAGCATTGTCGAACATAAAAGAACGAATTTTACTCACGCATTTATACTCTCTAATAATGTTTATGATAGTATTAAATATAGTTTGGGCATTGTGCGGGCACTCAACAATTTTAAAAGCAATAATTTTTTATGTATGACCTAAAGTGGATCTATATAGTGTGCAGTTACAGGTATATAACATCTCTTATTAATCATTTCACACATATCAGAAGTTAAATATATCACACCCCCATATTTTTCTAAATCCCCAATCAATAGTCGTTTTGCACGAAGAAAGTATGCAATTGTATCAGAACGAAGAGTATTTCGACTTACCCTAACATAACTTGGCTGAAGATATGTTTTGACGTAGTTTACGAAATGTTGGTTGTGCGCTATTGCTAGTGGAAACTTCGCCGCGGCAACGAATTTCACTATTCCCGTTCGAGCTTCCTTCTCCAAATACATCCATGTAGAAAGTGGCGTAGTAGTACCATCGACGCCTGGAGTACCAAACTATAGTTGCATTTAACTAGCTAGAATTAGCCCATGTTTGGCGCACATGTTTTGTAGTGACGGTAGTGACGGTTGAGATGGGTAGTTCCAATACCTTTTTGCCATACCAGTCGTTGTTAGCAGTATTTACATACTGCTTTGGTTTCGGGAATTCCATTGACTACACGACCAGTTTGAACCAATTTAAAATGCTCTCAACATTTTGCCTGCTTCTTCCCTTTTCTCTTCCCTCTTGCATAGGAAATATTTAATGTAGGTTCTTCATCTTGTTCCAAATCAATTAGAACACTATGATCAACATCAGCGTCATCTAAATCGATTGGATGACTACTTTCATAAACGTTGAAATTTTGAATGTTTTCTTGAATTGAGAATTCATTAAAATTGGCGAATTCATTTCCAAATTGATTTTGGGCAGGTGTTCACCTTTCAAACCGAACAAGTTCTGAACAAACGATCGTGAATCCATTTATGAATAATAGAAATTGAATGTAGAAATGTAGGATTGAGAAGTGAATAAAGATTATGTAGTAGTGTATAAAATGAATTGTAAAATCAAGATAATAATGTAAGAAAAAATGTATAAGAAGATTATAGAGAATACATGAATAATATTATCGATAATGACTTGTAAGTGGTAGAGATTAGAGAATAAAGAATGAGAGATTGATATTGATATTGATATATTTGTAAGTTTGGTGAGAAAAAAATATTGTAATGAGTATGTATTTATATGAAAAAAAATAGGAAAATGAAGAAATGAAAAATAAATAAATAAATAAAATGACCAGAACGGTTTCAATGACCATTCTGGTCACTGAAAATTGAATTTTTTTTTATTTTTTTTAATTAGGCGAGCCAACGAGCTCGACTTGTGGACTCGTCTAAACGAGACGCCCACCGAGCAGCTCGTCTAACTGACGAGTACTGAGCCGACCTGCTCGGCTTGTTCTCGAGCTCGTCATTTGACGAGCCAGAGTGGCTCATAGGCGTCTATAGTACGAGCCGACAAGCCGCTCGACTTGATTGACACTAAGCAAATTCTAACTTTTTATTGTCAACCTCAAAAATTAAAATAATTAAATAAAAAACCAAAAAATGGAAAACGAAAGAAAAAATAATATTCATCTACAGCCTCTACCACTGCCGCCGACTTCAACATCACCGCCTCTTCCTCTCCTCAAAAACAACCCGCTTTCTCCCCTGGCAGCCCGCTCATGCCACTTTTTTCATCTTTTTTTGAACCAATGATTACGCTTGATTTCATTGTTGGATGAATCTGTTCGGTGATGGCGCAGAATCGGAAATTAAATACTGCTGAGATCTTTGCCGAAACCGCCATTCGTCACTTTTTGCAAATAATTTTCCTTCAACAATTCCATAACAAAATTAAATCTTAGCCCCTTGTTTTGAAAAAAAATATTGTTTTGAATAGTGATTTTTTGAGAAATGCTTGGTTAAAATATATAATTTTTTTTTTTAATTTACATGTAAAATATTTTATTGTTTGAATGTGTAACAGAGTACATAAAAAAGCAATTATGAATAATGGAAGACAAACTGGAGCTTTTGTTTTTTGTTTTTTTTTTTTCGGTTGCCAGAACTTCATATAGCTTCACAATATGCGGGTGATTCAACCTATAATCGAAATCTCCAACTTGATATTCCCCATGAGATTAATGCTGAGCCTCTTTCTGTTCAAAAAGCGGAGTTAATTGTTTCGACATAAACTTTGGGTAATGTCAAGTTTTACTCAAATGCACTTAAACTTGCAAGCGCAAACAAATCCATTTACCCTCAAATGACCCCTTCGATGTCACCACCTTCCCATCTTCGCGTTCGTACCATGGTAAGATTACCTTCAACGACGCTTTCACCGACCGTAAGCTCAGCTTTTCCGACGTCTAGAGAGCTGTCGAATCCATGTCACTAGCCTCTCCATCGGCGTGAACATCCGTAAAGACGACGTCGTCCTTCTCCACAGCCCCAATTTCATTGCCTAATCGTCATGTCCCTGGGCGCCATAATCACCACAACAAATCTTCTCAAAACTTACCAAGAAATCGCCAAGCAAATAACCGATTCAAAACATGTCTCGCCTTCACCATACCCCAGCTCCTCCCTAAACTTGGCGATTCATAACTCCCCATCGTCCTCCTTGACCCTGCCAACTCATACCCAGCAAGTTAAAATGGAATTGCGATTTTGGATTTTTAGAATTGTGCAGCGGTTTGTGCAGTGTGATGAAGGTCGTGCATTTGATCTGGGTAGGAATAGGGTTTAACTTCACGCTTTCAATTGATTTGGGTGAGGCATGTTTGGTTGGTGTTTGGGATTCGTCATCTACGTGTGCAAGGGTCAGTGAGTGATAACTAGGGGTGGACGTGAGTTGGGTTGGGTCGGTTTTTGTCCAAATCCAAACCCAAACCTAACCCAACATTGTCGATTTGTTCGAAATTCAACTCAACCCAACCCAATCCACGTAAATGTTGAAACTCAATCCAAACCAACCTAATTATGTGTCGATCGAGTTAGATTGAGTTGGTCAGTTTGTATTGATCATTTCTATTAATAGACGAGGTAGGGATAAAAATCAACACTCCAACGAAATGGTAGAAATTTATCCCTATATAATTTATCAAGATTCCAGTAAATTTCAAGAGTAACAATACTTTCATTTTGTTTAAATCTATTTATGTTGATCGAGAATTGTACGTCATATTTTACCTAACAAAAGTTAATTGCACACTACAACTTACATACGACAAGCTTCCTAATAGCTCAAAATTCTAGATCGAGAGTGAAGACTGCCGAGAATATACCTTGAAAGTTTAGCTGCTGAAATGCCCGCAATGTTTCTGGCAAAGACTACTAACAATTCAGAATCTCAGATAAGCATTTTCATGGCAAAATATGAAGAGAGGGAAGAGAGAAAATATGACGAGAGGAAAGATCGAATCCGGAAGAAAGAAGTCGGCGAAAGAGAGAAGTCGGTTGTCCCTTTAAATGATACGAGGGGAAATGAAATAAATGAGTCAACTGTCCAAGTTTAGGGTTTGACAAAAAAAATTGTTTTTTTTTTAAATTTGTCGTGTAGGGTCGGGTCGGTTAACCCATAACCCGACCTGACCCACTAAGCCTTGCCAAAAATCGAACCGAAACAAATGGAAAAAAATCGACCCAACCCTTTCGAAATAATTTCTTTAAAGAATTTATTAACTGAAATTATTACTTCATAATATAGATACTTTTATTATGAAGTTTAATTAATTTATTTTATAAAATTCAAAGTTGGACAATATAAGAACTGCTCTTTATTCTTTTAACAATTCGAAAAACGCTTTTTTCGGGTAAAAAATAGTTCTAGCTCTAAAATTATTGTTTTCAAAATTTTGCATAACCTTCGCCGAAGCTTGAAACTTGTATTTACCTTTCAGTCATACTTAACGTATAAATCTCATCTTGCTCGCTTAACTTCATAAAAAAACTTGAAACCTGATTATACATATATGATTGAAAAAATATTTTTCTTATTATTTTAAGTTGGATTGGATTATATTTTAAAATGTATATTATTTTTATGTTTTTGTGCATTTATATATAGATTAATTTTTTTTAATATTATTTAATTAAATATTAATAAACAATCTTACTATTACAACGTCAACAATCAACAACCACCCTCGCTCACTCAATTTTTTGAATCTGTCACTAGACACAGACTAATGCACCACTTAGCCAAATAATATTATTTCATATTTATGCAGTCATCTAAATTCCGATTACGTCACAGTAACCTCAATTCTATGTGGCAAGAGGCAAACTCAACGTTTCTTCACGTCTAAGAGAGTTAACTTACAAACATGTCCAACTAAATGGACATATGAATATACTACTTATACGATGTCTACCCCCTCATATGGAGGGGATCCACTTCGGATATATTATATTTTATTCAAAGTGGGTCTCCCTCCATGTAAGGTGATGAACACCGTTATGAATACCGCATTATGTACGTGCAGCATCACCCATGGATTTATGATCAAAGTGCAATGAGAGATGCATAATCTTTGTCCATCCAGAACAACAATTTTCACATTTCACAAATCATACATGAGATAAATGCAATTAGCTAATGTATCAACAATAATTCCATTAAAACTTTTGTATTTTTGTACAAATAACGAATATTAAATGTGTGTGGGAACTGATAATTAATCCTTGAAACCTACTTTAATAATGCAACCCAAGAAATAAAGCGTAAACTATGAACGCCATACTTAAACACGACCATGCTATAGATGTAGATGGGCTGCTGTTACTGGAGTGGCCGCTTCGATTGCCATTGAGTAGTGGACGCGCCACAGTTCTTGTTCCACCGCCATTGCCACCATTGCTGCCGCGACCAATGCCGCCACCCCTAGCTCCACCGCCTCCACGAGCAACTGCAGAGGTGAGGAGGAGGCAAATTATTGAAAGCACGAGAACATATTTTACAACGCGCTGCATCTTATCAATGTCTATGAAAAAGCTCCCAAGAATTGATTTTTTTATTTATTTATATGAGAATAAATTGAATGTTGAAACTCCTCCTTAATGCCGGTCTGCCATTTTCTCTCTGATTCATAGATTATATATACAGCAGTAGCACACGGTACGGTAGTGGAAAATTCAATGAATTATATATGGTGCTAGTCTAAAAGTCAAAATATGCCTGCATCATAATTAATGATCTAAGGATTTATGCTACATGTATCACCTGGTTCAAAGACTGCATAAGCGATAAGTAATATACATATCATTTTGAACAAAAAGTAAAGTTAAACCATGAAGAAAAAAGGGTGGGTCCGTATGACTTTCCTCGAAAATGGACTCATTTTTTAGTTTAGGCGGTTCTGATTTTTGGAAATATCACAGCAATGCACCAATATCTTCCAAGTTCAGACGCACCCGGTCTATGATTGGAAACAGAAACGCGTGGCCGCGTGCAATCCTAAGACGCTAAGGAGGACTTATCCAAATGGGAACCTATAGTTTGAATCCAAATTCATCCATTTCTTGTCGGCTTATCTCTGACAATCATTATTCTTAAACGTATTCATTTTTAATTAAACATTCACAAAATCAAATATTCTATAGGTAAATTCAAATTTTTTTCATATTTTTTAACCATACATTCTTCTAAAAATCACTATTCAAAACTCTATTTTCTCAAAATAATGATTGTCAAATAGAGATATAATGGTATTTACGTAACATGAAATATTTGCAAACATTTGTGGTTATGCAAGTAAACACCTCCAACAACTTATACTTTGTTTGATTATCATTATTTTCAAAATACATTTTTTTTACTACACATTTTTCAATAAAATAATTAGAACTAGGCCAAAGAAACCACAACTCGCTAAACCGGCCCGACCCAACTCGTATTGGGTCGGGTCAGTTTTAAAATTATTTTGGGTTGGATCGGATGAAACAATTTTAAAATTATTATGAGTCGGGTCGGTTCACTTCAAACCAACCAACCCACCCCTAAAAATATAAAACCCTATTTTTTGAGTGGAAAAGTTGTTTATTTTTTTCTTTTTAGAAGTATCAACATATGAAGAATTTTAGGACAAACACAAGATTGGGTTTCATTTCTTGCTAAAGACAAAAACTAATCAAAAGAATATCTAGATTTAATATTAGAGATTTGAAATCTGGGTTTTGATGGTTTTGTAATTTTCCTGTAAAACAAGAGGAAAAAAAGAAGTCTATTTTTTCTTGAGTGAATCTTGATTTCTTGAAAGTGGTGATGGCGGTGATTCGGCCTGTAAAGACGGTGGCAAAATGCTGATAGATAATGGAAAGTATGTGAGGTATACTCATGAGCAGGTTGAGGTTTTGGAAAGGATGTACCATGAGTGTCCTAAACTGAGTTCATTGCGTCGGCGGCAATTGATCCAGGAGTGGCCTATCCTTTTGAACATCGAGCCCAAGCAGATCAGAGTTTGGTTTCAAAACCGAAGGTATAAAATACGGAAAAATTCACAACTCAGGCTTTATATATCCCAAAATAAAAAAATCAGGCTCCGAGGTTTATAATTGCAAAAATCAGGTTTTTCATGAATTAATTAATTATATTTCACAATTATTATATTAAATTAAATATTTAACTGTAATATAATATAATTAACCCACACCCACCCCACATCCATCTCCACCACCACCACTGTTCCGGCGACTACTCCGGTGAACGACAACTATTTCGGTGACTGTTCTCCGGTCGCACTTAATTTCGGTGACTACTTCGGTGACCGGTCTGCCGTCGCTTAATTCTGGCGACTGCTCCGATTTCGACAATTGCTAAGGTCACAGTTATATACAATTTGGTCACATATATCTTATTAATTAGTTAAAAATTTAATTTTTAGTCAAAACTTATGGTCACATATATCTTCTTAATTAGTTAAAAATTAATTTCGGGTCACAGCTTATCAAATTAATTGGTCACATATTATTTCGAGGTCACAAATTAAAAAAATTATAGGTCACAAATCAAGAATTTTATAGTCACAGGTTATTTCTCAACTACGAATTAATTTTTTTATAAGTCACAGATTGAAAAAATCCAAAACTTTTACTGATCACAACTCTATTACAGTGAGTCACAGTCAAAATTTTTAGGTCACAGACACCCACCCGTCACAAATCAAGAATTTTATAGTCACATGTTATTTTTCAATCACGAATTAAAACTTTTTAAAGGTCACAAATTGAAAAAAAAAATCAAAACTTTTACTAATCACAGCTCCATTACAATGAGTCAAAGTTACAATTTCTAGGTCACAGACACCCACCCCTAAATCATCTCAGCCCACCCATGACCGCCGCCATGTCCACTCCCACAGTCACAGCCATTGCACACAACCAACAACAAGATCAGCCATTGCACACAACCAACAACAAGATCGCAATCACCAAATCCAATCGACTGCAAACAAATACCATGACAATCTTCAGATCCACCGCAAAACCACCGCACCGTTGCCAATATCCACCACCAACATCACCAAATCCACCAGCCCCACCACCAACAAAAAAATATCCCAAAAACTACCTCCACCACCAACCACAGATCCACAATCACCGACACCGCACAATCACCAACACTGCCACTACAGCCACTTGCAACCACCATCACCCGCCACCACCAACAAACATATTCGCCAACACAGCCACACACCAACAACAGATCCACCAAACACCCACAGACCATCCACTAACACAACCGACCCACGCACCCACAACCATCCACCAACACATTTGACCCACACACCTTGCGATTCACATTACCCACTGAATATGGAAGTCTACCGGTGACTATTTCAAACAATATTTGCCCGAAGCTGTAAACATTGCTTTTTGGGTGGACCAAGGGAGCCCCCAAGAGCTCCGTGTTTGCTGGTCCCATTTTTGTTGCTGTTACTTCATTCCAGAAGTCGAAGTCTGAAATTTTGGCTGTGTAGTCTTTAATATACCCTCAGCAGCGCGAGACGCTGCTGCGTTCACGTTGTTGTGAATTGCAGCAGCGTCCGCGAGACGCTGCTGCGAATTGTAGCAGAGGGAGAGGGTGGGGGAAAGGAGAAGGGGGGTAGGGGGAGGGGAAGGGGAAGCGACGGGCAATGGATGCGGCGGTGATGAGAGACTGGAGAGAAATGGAGAGAAAGTTGATTTAGGGATTTATATTTAAAATGAATTTGGTGGGGTGGATAGTAGGGTGGGTATATATGTTAATTTAATTTTATTATTTTATTATTAATATTAATTGTGAAATTTAAACCTGATTTTTGATTAAATAAAGACAAAACCTAATTTTTAGAAAGTTGAAACTTAATGTCTGGTTTATTACCACTATAAAATATTGTCTTCTTATTTGTTGTTCTTAGAAAAGGAGGAGAATCCGTCAGGTCTGTTTAGGATATGGACTCGGTCAGGTCGGTTTATGAAAAAAAGCCAAAAATCGGGTATATCGGGTCGGGTCAATTTTGGGTCAAACCTAACCTAACCTGACTCGACCTAACCGGACACATTGCCCACCCCTAAAAATAATATTACACGTAAACTCAAAAGTTTTTATTATTTTTTAATTATACATTCTCAATCAATCTACTATTTTAAAATGCATTCTTAATTAAAAAAAAAAAAAAGTTCAAATAGCACTTAGTCCAACCTTTGGACGACTACTAAAGTGGTGGAAAAACTTGGTGGATAATTTTTTCTCAAATAATGTCATTTTGCACCTACAATGCTTATCACTCGTCAATGTGATAATATGTTCACTATATCATTGGTCAGAGCAACTTTAACCACCTCCTTATTTTTAAAAAGCATGTTGTACATAATATATATTATCTTTTATTTTAAATATTAGAATTTTATACATGCTCCATGAAACTCTTTATTTTACTTTTTAAGGTGAGAATTAGGTTTTGATTTCTTAGAGAATTTTGAATGGTTGTGTAAAATTGATTGTAAATTGGCATATCTAAAACCATTTGTATGACTCTATTTACATCGTAGAACTAAATTCAAATTCTACTCTAATGGAAAGGTTTAAAAAATTTGGGTGCAAGTTTGTTGATATCTTTTTATCTCTTGTGCATCCCATAGGTAGATGTAAAAAAAACGTAAATTTATCTTTTTTAATATTTTCTGTCGAAAATGTACTTTGCATTTCCTTTGCATCTTTTCATTGGAGAGATTTTTGATCACTTCGGAGATCTAAATTATTTTTTAGCACCATTGGAGATGCTAAAGCCAAAGGCAGTAAATTTTGTTTTGCTTTTCTTTATTTATTAATTTAATTATTGTGAGATTTTCTCCAATTTAAATTCAATTTCCGACGTTCACGTTAAGTCAACTACTATTGTGATTTGTACTTGTATTTTGCTTTCTTCCGCTACATTTTTCTAGCATATGGAGATGTCAAGGAGGAGATGCTCACAACTAGTCATGGACAACAGAATCCGAAGGGAAGAGACGAGTGCTGCACCAGCGAGGCAGGCTATGGGCGCTGCTTTTGTAAATGAAAACAAAGGACAGAAATCTGTGGCAACAGTTGGGAGATGGTAGGTTTGTTGCAGCAGGAGCAGGAGCGAGTAGCAGGGGCGGATTCATGAAATTTTTCTGTGCGGGCGACATTAGTAAAGGTAAAAATAATAATATTATAACACAAATTTTTCTGTCGGCGTTGAAGTTGAGATTCTTGAGAATTGGAATGGATTGGGTGTGTATTATGTGTATCAATGGCATCCACCTATCTTACAATTTGGGCCAATTATTTGGCCCATTTTTTTAAAAGCTAAAGTCAATAATTTGACTGCTGATAAATGGGGGCAGCCAAAGTCTAGTGCAAGCATTTGCCTGGGCCTTCATTGGGTCCGCCCTTGGCGAGTAACCATTCTCCATCCGATAGCGAATCGATCACCAAAAGCAATTTGTTAGCACATGGATTTCAGGGGCAGCGACTTAAGGGCCTGTTTGGGCTAAATTTTAATTAAAGTCAAATAATCAATATCAATCACAACTTTCATAGATCCCATATCTTTTCAACCACACATTTCAAAATTTTTTATTACAATCCACTTAAAATCTGATTTTTATTTACACCAAACACCCTCTAAATATATTGCAGGGGACTCAGGGTGTTAGGAAAATGGATACGAAATTGAAATTCCATTGTTTGATGGCATGTTAGATGAGGAAGAATTTTTCAATTGTCTATGCAATTAAAGAGACTCTTGATTTCATGGCATGCCTAACAATAAACGCGGAACATTGGTTGCTAAGAAATTTCGTGAAGGGACGGCAGCTTGGCGGAAACAAATCGAGGACAATTGAGTGAAAAAAAAAAAACTGATTCTTCGACACAAATTTCCGAGAATGCGCGCATACAATGTTTGAAATCAAATTGCAAGGCGTGGAGGACAGGTCCTTAATGCACGTGTGGGGATTAAGGAGAAAGAGTCAAATTCTAACCTATATAATTACACTAATATATTATGTTATGTAGATGTACATCTCAAATGTGCATGTAAAATATAATGCCCAGATTATTAGAATTAAACAAACGCTCTTTATTCACAAAATGCAATAAGGGACATATAATTAGTGATGGCAATGGGCCGAGCCGGCTCGGCCTGTATAAGCACGAGCTTGGCGCTTGCGAGCCGAGCCGAGCTTCGGCTTTTTTAACTTTTTTTTTTTTTTTTAAAACTATACCTATTCTAAACCTTAATTAAAAAAAAAAAAAAAACCCACGAGCTGATCGTTAAAAATGAGCCGAGCCGACTCAGCTCGCCTAGCAAGCTAGCATGCTTGGCTCGTGGCTTGGTTTTTTACGAGCCGAGCGGTCGAGCCGACGAGCCGCTCGGCTCGATTGACACCCCTACATATAATCACTGTTCATGCACATTAATAGGGATTTTTGATTTTTGACAAATCCACAGCCGTAATTAACTAATGCATCAATAA